>JAPYYR010002603.1:0-12014 GCA_030523065.1 Aphidius colemani
TTGAGAGTTTTGTCCTAAGTACATATATAATTTTCAATATTTAAACTGACATATATAGTAAAAACTAACTTTTGAATTTCTTTTTTCTTCTGTTTTATCAGTTGTATGGAAAATACATGCTTTTGGTTTTATTTTAAAATTTATTCTATTGTTTTTTCTTTCTTTCTTCTTCAAGTTAATGCATAATAAACAGAAATAAATAAACTTCAAATTATCTTTTGTATACAATTATTCTTTTAAGAATTTCCAAAGTTCATTAATTCGTAAGTCTTAAAAGTTTTAAATAAATTCATGTTACTCACTGACGTTACAACTTTGGATCAAGAAAAAAATATAAATAAAACAAGATCTTTTTATCAAACGAATTTTCATGAGCAAAAAAAAGTTATTTATTTTTTGTTCTCCTATATTGTCACAATTTAAAAGAAATTACATATTTATGTTACACATAAAATTTTAAAAATTACATGAGATTATATAGAGGATAATTTGAGGAAAAAAAAAAAATAACTTTAAAATTTTGATTTATTTATACTTTGAATTAGTTCGAAATCAACACCTCCAATGAATTATACGTTAAAGAGGTCATCTATAAATTACCAGAGATTTTATTTATTTTTTTTCTTAAACTATTTTTCTACCGCCTTTTTCTTTATAAACTTTTACGTTCAAAATTAAAAAAAAGAAAAAGTAATAAAAGTAAGAAAATATTTTCTACTTTATTGAAAGAGAAGAAATATATATTTTTTCTTTCCACATAAATGTAATTATAAAAAAGTATTAATCACACAAGTTTTTAGGTAAATAAAATATCAAAAATTTAGAGTTTTATATAAGACATATTTAGGTCATGTAATATGACATCAGCATTTTTGGTATAGAGATTTGTCGTTGAACTTTCTGTTCAATGAGCTTTGCCAACATTGCAATAAACTTTTTTCAGTACAAATTTTAACTAAAAATCATTTAATCGCTTCGTATATATATAAAACAGATAACCGCTGTGTTCGATTCAGCTGATCAGCTAAATTTAACACGATACAATTGACTTGAAAAATTTCCATTTCAACTATAAATGTTTTAAATAAATTTACAAATTCACATAAAAGAAAAATGTGCATTGTAAAATTGATAATTGCATAATTCATAAACTTTAAATTCCTCTAATGCTTCAACTGATTTCACCTTGGTCATATCAAATCAACAACTAAATGATTGCTGTACTTGAAATCCACATGTACAAAAATATAATAATGAATTAAATTTTTTTGTTGTCTACATTTGTAAATGTCAATATATGATTCAACTATATTTGAATGATTTCAACACGTTGTAATATTATATATTGTAAACTAGCGATTATGATGGGGATTATTATGGACATCATAATAACAATACCTAAAGCTGGACTATAATAGTTAATCATGATAGCTAAATGTCAATAGTGTATACAAACCATAGAGAGACAGTGATGGGTATTGGTTTGTCTGATGAAACATGAGCTGAATAACCGTTAGCTAATTATAAACGTCATTCAAAATACGTAATTGATCGCGAAATGAAGATGGAGTGATAGACACTCTTCGGGACAAGTATAAAGTTGGCATATTTTAAGACATATTTCTGATCCATTTTGATTGATAAATTTTACAATTATATTTATTTGTATTTAAGAAATTTTATATATATTTTTTAATCAATTTTAATTACTCAATTTGACACGGCTCAATTTTCTTAATTAAATGTCACAATGTGATTTATGTCAATCTTTATTCTTGTAAAATATTCATTAGCAATTTGACATATTTTTAAATTTGTATTAAAATTAATCTACCAAAGATTGTAAGGTGCTTTTGATAAATTGCAATATTGAGTGACTCAGCCATTAATCGTCGAATAAATCCTTCAAAATCCTTACACCATTTCTCTAATAAGGCTATTGATTATCATCGACAATCTGTTCAATATGTACATTGTAATAACGTTTATTTTTCATACGTTGATTCTAAATTTATTTGCATCAGTTTAAATTAACATCAAATGGATATTAAATATTTAAATACTTTGAATTAACACTTCAGCTGTATCGTTAATTTTATATTTTATTTTCATTCTGTAAATTGTGCTGAGTGTTTATTTAACAACAAATGATGATTAGTGAATCACAGCACTGTTACTAGAACATTTGTTTGCTGATCATAACGTTACGTTTAATTATTTTTCTTTTGATATTGGTATAGTCACACAAATTTAACTGGAGCATGTTAATACTACCAGACTTGTTGTTTGACCCACTTGTACTTTCATAAATGAGCTTTAAATATTGTCTCATATATGTCTACTATATTTAAGCTTTTAATATACAACTTGATTTGAAATTTCTTAATACTATGAGCATTGTTGACAGTTTATAATATTTATTTATTAATTACAATGGTAAAGTTAATCTTAATTACGTCGAGAGTTTAACAAAAGTAAAGTTTATATATATTTCTGTATGTTTCATTGAAGAATCATGATTTTATACAGTTGGATTAACGTCAAACATATTTAGTTTATTTCGACTATACAATTGAGAACTAGACATTCTAGACTCGTCTGAAACTTTTGAACGTGAGATGCGGTTTTTGCTTTTGACATCTTGGACCCTAACTGTGACCTGTCATGGGCAATTTCCGTTTTATTAGTAAGCCATTTACGTGTTGCTTTTATATATATGAATTTATTGTGGCTTGTTAAAATTTGGGTTACTTGTTTTTATTTTTATAGTGTGTAACTTTTTTATTCCAATATTATTATATAAAACTTATTGAAATAAAAAAAATATGTATTTTTTATTTACAAAATTTGACTGTCAAAGCGCATAAGCCAAAACTGGCATGAAGTTTCTTTGTGAGAATACCAAATGTTGAATTTCAAACTAAAAGTAAACTTGTGCAGTGTGTTAATGTTTCAATGTATTTGTGTGATGAAAAGTTGGTAGCATGTGTGTTGAAGCCTGAATTAACTACTGTATAAAAGTTCACCCTCAAGATTCTTGAAAGGGTTCGATCAAGAAGCCTTACGTTGACTCAACCGCACATACTCTGATTTTGTATATATACAACTTTTTTTTCTGTCATTTTCACTCGACACTAAAGTTATAAACTTTTAATTATGATTGAAAATAATTTAAACATTCATGTTGTATTTTTTTCTATATTTAATTTCACCCAAATATCTTGTAGAAAAGTTTACTATTATATTTTTTTGTTAATTTAAATTGCAAGTAAAAAATTTTTCTAATTATTGGGAGTTTTAAATACTTGAATATAATTAAGATGATAAATTTGCAAAGTTATTTCTCAAATAAATTAGTGTAAATATATTTTGTAAAGAATAACAGTTTTAGAAGATGTTACATCAAACTTAACTGACAAAATTCTATATAAACGTTTTGAGTTTGGGATGTGGTTCATCTGTCAGTTTCTACTTCATTTTACATTCATCTGATTATACTGCTGTCTCATCAAGCATCATCTTGTCTACCGTTATATTATTTACTACACTGCAGTTGTTTGTTTACCCTCATACATCAAGTATTCACCAAGTATTTGTTTGCAAAAAAAACATTTGTGTCTTGTACAAGTTTTAAGATTAAGTTGTGCAAAAATAAAATACATCTGCAGTGGATGTAAAAAAGTAGAAAAAAAAAAATAAATGAAGATATGTTGGGGTAACTTTTCTCATTTTCTAGCTAGATAAATATTTTTTTTTTTAACCTTATCGTTATTATTTCATTTTTTATTTTTTCATATCTTGGTAATAATAAGTTTTTTTTTTCTTCTCGGGTACTTGCTTATTTTTATAAGAATATTTTTCAAAGAATTTAAATTATTTTACATTTTATTAATACCCTTTTACTGATTATAAATTCATTAAATTGATACAAGTCGATCTTCAGCAATTTTTCTAAATCAGTTTACGTTTCATTTTATTAATTATTCATAAATGAATTTATTAGTTATTAAAAAATGAATTTATTAACTATTTTTTCAATGATAAAATGTGTTTTTGTTTGATGTTTATTCTTTGGTATCATTCAAGTTTGACAGATATTTATTTTAAGCTGAGTATTACCAATCAGTTGTCTATAGACGAAAATTTAAGTGAAAATTAATAACTCGTAATTGTAAATGTTTTTTGTTTAAAAAAAAAAAGTTTTAACCGTAGTGTAGAGCTTGGATTTTCGTATACATATCTAAAAGTTATACACTAGATAAAGAAAGAAAAGTTCTTCAATTCCACTTTCATCATCTTGAATCCCAAGTCCATCAGAGGATCCACAAAATCAAAAGTCAGATTACGTTTTCCTTTTTTTTTTCTTTTGCTCTTATTCGATCAACAATTACTTCAGTTAGAGGAATGTTAATTTCATTTCTTCATTTATTTTTTCAACTTTTTTTTAATAGCGTAATTCTTTTTCATCAAATTTTAAGTTAACAAGAAAGTTTAAACCTCAATTTAACGTCAAGTCTTGTTGTAATTGCCAATTGAAAAAATTTTTAATTGCTTTTATATGTATATATATATATAAAAGTTTATATATAATTTAAAGTTCATTGTTATTATTAACTTTTGACAATAAAATTCAACAGAGAGATGAGAAAGAATGAAAAGAAATAAATTCTTTTGTTTACTCCCTTGAGAAAACATGATAGATTGGTACTTGGATTATATTTTTTTTTTTCTTATAAAGGTTTATCAGATTTAAAAATTTAATGTGAGACATTTTACGTAAAATAAATTCAAAATTTAAAGAGAATTTATTATCTTGGGATATAGAAATATCCAAGTTAAACGACACATAGTTTTGACTTATTTTATTGACTGTAACATACCTCGAGAGTTAAATTGCTAAAATTGTAAAAAGTATATAAAAAAAACAAAAAAATATATCGTAAAATTTAAGCTCAAATGTCTGCGAGGTAATATTTTTTAAACGTGTATATTTTTAATTTAAAAATATACAATACAGGATACAACAAAAACATTTATATTATTTATTCGAAATAATATTTTAAATTGTTTTCTATTCTTGTTTTCATTTGTGTAATAATTTTTAGTCTACTTTTATCTACTTATTTGGAGTTTTAAATATTAAAAAATATTCTTTTATTAGCATGTGATAAAAATATCGTTTGATTTTGTCTGATATTTACTCAATCAACTACCAATTTACTGGCATTTTTAATGTCGTTAATATATCAGCGGTTTTTATTTCGAAACATTATTTTTTATCAAAATCAATTTCAATTATTGAACAATTATTTCTTCTTTTGGTTCATTATTTTATAAATTTTAATTAATATCATTGTTCTATTTTAATTTCAGCAGTTTTAATATTTAATATTTTTTTCAATTTTTATTCAATTGTAGAATGTAAACGATGTTATACCAATTAAATTATTTTACAATTACTCGTTAAAAATAATTTAATCGTTAATTAAATTCATTTAAACAAAAAAAGAATATTAATTATAATATATAATATAATTTTTTTGTGAACTAAATTCTTTTGAAAAATAAAAATGCTAAATATTGTCTCTATGCGAGTAAAGCTCAAAGGAATAAAAACTATTTCAAACCTCAGAGCTTTATATTTATTTATCTTTTTTTTTATGCTACATATGTAGAGGTCAGCAAATTGCAGTCCAATGATAATTGGTGTATTTTTTTTTTCACTGGTAGCTGTCATTTTCAACGACATTTGCAGCTTTCACTGTGCATCAGCTGTGAAGTGAGCATGGTTTTAAAACAGATCGTTATTTTTTATTCTACATTTGTTCCGGGAAAAAAAAAAGATAAATAAATAAAAAAAACCTTCAAAAATTAACTCGAAATAAAAAAGTAAAAAATTTTTTGTGAAAAACAATTTAAAACAATTATTTAAAAAAGAAAAAATAACATTTTTTTATACAAGTTTTAAAGATGCAATTAGTAAGATTGAGTGACATAATTCTTATCACAAAAACTTCTTGAGCAACAAAATTGTAAGATTTTAAACTGCGACACTTGAAAAAGTAAAATAACAAAATAACAAATTTATTGTTTAACATTATTTTCTATTATTTTTCCAACTGAATTCTTTGTATTTAACTTGAATAATATATTTTTCTTGTTTTATAATTATCTCAAAAGAAATAAACAATTATAATAAATCAACAGGAAAGAAAAATTATATAAAAAATATCAAGTAGTCATTTACTATTTCCTATTTAGTCATATTTTTTATGAGCTAAAAAAAAATATTAATTTTAATATGCGATCTTATTTAATTTCTAAGAGTTTGATGATATAATTACATCTTACCACCTTTCACTTCTGTCATCCTATCTCATAAATATTCCATTTGTTGAAAATATCCTTTTACTTTTGTCTGGCATACATCTGTCGTCGTCAATTACACTCCAACTTCTTGATAATTTTTTGTCTTTTTATTCTATATATTTTAAATTGTAAAATTCCTTTGTTTTCCAAACTATTTTTTTTTTCATTTTAACCGAAAAACTTTTAGCAATACTAATAATATTATTATTTTAAATGTATTTTTTTAAAAACTTATTGGTTTTATATTTGAAATTTGAGATGATTTTTTACATATTAATGGGTTTTAAATAATATTGTTAATGGCACACTGTTTATTCAATTTTAATTAACTTTTTTTATTTTTATATTGCCAATAGATTATACGTGACAACAGAAAAGCTTTGTGAATATTTTTTTTTATTCTGTTATACTTGTTATGTATTGATGAACAATTACAATGTCACGTTAATTATTTTTAAAAATAAAAACAATATTGTCTCTATTATATTCCTGTCATTCAATATTTTTAACATTTAATTTTAATCAATTATTTAATTATAAAATAGCATATCCCATTTACTATAAACCGAGAAGAATAAACAATTTTTTACTAACGTTGAATTTATTAATTTAAAAAAAATTATAGAAATATTTTTATGTTTTTTTTTCGTTATAGTGATTTAATTAAAGTGAAGTAAATACAAGTTGGGTTTATACAACTATCATAACCGTTGAGTTTATTGGACTGTAAACGACAGTACCACTTGTCCAATTATGTACTTGAAAAAAAAAACAAACAAACAGACAAAAAACAAGGGTTAATGAGAAAGGATTGACAGAAATATAAAAAAGCTCTCTATTAAAATCAAAAGTATTTTTTCAGTGTTGAGCTTTTTTTTATAACATGAAAAAAAACACAATTACAAAGTAAAAAATAAAATTTCATTGTGTAATTTATTTTATAACGTGTTAAAAAATAATAAATTAATTAATTTATCTCTTTTTTGTTGAATAAAATAATAAAATTGTTTCACTAAAATATTTTTAAAAATTTTATTTCAACTTTGATAATCATATTTACTTCACATCTACCTGATGATATTATTAAAAAACGTGGATCGATATCGATTTCCCTTGTCGTCATTGCAATAATATAAAATGTGTATATAAAAAATGAAAATAAGATGAATAAAAAGGACAGAAAATGATATTCAATATGAAAGTGGGCCGATCACAATCCGAACACTCACAACTTATGCACTGAAACATCTTTCCGTGAGATTCTCGTGAACAAGTTTTGTCTTGCATTTTTATATATTTTTAATGCGATAAACATAAGTATATGCTTTCTAAAAAAAATTTGGTGGTTAAATAAGTTAATGTGAAATGTATGTGCGTAATTTTTCTCGATATAAAAATACAGCAATAATAATAATTAAAGCTTTCCTTATTATTTGAAAGTTGAATTTTTTTTAACATCTCAACTTGGAATTTTGCTTTTTTTCCAACTCGGATGTTATAATCTGTATGTTTTTATCATTAATATTTTTTTACTATATATTTTATATGAAATGCTTAATAAATTTTTAAATTTTATTTGATTAATATGATAATTGTGTTAAATAAACTTTAAAATTCTCTTGGAATATATAAATTTACTCAAAAAAGAAAAATGCCCGAGTTATCAAATTCAAAATGAGAGTTACAAAGTCATGCATACGTAATGTAAAATAGTCGTGGTTGTTCACTCGTGCATAACATCAAACATATGCACATGTCGTAAATCCATTTGGTAACTTTGAAGGACTGCGGTCCCACATTAACATGATGTACGGAAGTTACATGTAATGTTTGCGTCTGTCACTTTGTCATTTATTCATCAAACTTTGATGCATCGTTCAACATATCATTTTATAGTTTGTTCAAAGTTTTGAATAACAAATTTTTCACAATTTCATACTAGCAATGTCTTGATAATAGATAATATAAAAAGCCTGACAACTTGAAAGTTCGAAAGAGAGAAAAGCTCAGCCTTATAAAGTAATGTCAGCTTTTTATTTTAATCTTTAGTTTGAATGACTTGGGAATTTGATAAACAAAAAAAAAATATTGTTTAAACAATATACGATTGTTTATAATTAAAATGAATAAAAAAATTATGAACTCACCATTACTGCAGTTGATGATGTCATCATTTTGTCCAATTGAAACTCATGTTATCTGCAACAATAAGTAAAAATACACTGATAAATATTTTTGGTAAAATTATTATTTTATTTTATACAAAAAGTTAAGGATAAATAAAAGTCAAATTTAAAACAAACGTCAATTTAAGCTTAAGAAAAAAATAAAAAACAAATACATTGTTCGATAAATTTAATAGATTTTTTTGTATATAATTTTTTTTATTGAAAAATGGATAAAGCTTTTTATACTTGAGTTTAGAATATTTGATTTTTAAAGTGTTGCACTCACAAGATTTTAACAGACTCTTATGTGAAAAGTAAAAGATTGTACTGGTGATAAAGAAACGGACGTTTGCTTGAAAAAAAAATGTAAAAAATAAAGACATTTTATAAAAAAACCAAGACACAAAAATGTAAAAGAAAAAGGATAAGATAGGAAGTGAGCCTTGAAGGAAAGAGAATGAATCTCTAAAAGTTTCACGACTTTTTACTTTAGTTGTGTGTCTGTGTGTATAAGATTAGACCATTGGACGAGGGTTCATATGGTGTCTTTGTTTTTTTTTTTTTGATTTTCTTTTTGAGGTAATGCGCACTCAATTTTCCGTGGCTTAAGCTGATACTCGAGGGAGCTATGTACGTTCCAGGCATCCCCAATGCATTTAACTGTATATTTTTTTTTTCTCACATTTTTCACATTATAAGCAATGTCATTCTGATATTAAAAGAAAAAAAAAATATAATCGATAATTCATGAACTTTGTTAATTAATTATTTCCATGTACAAAATATTTTCTCTTAAATTTTTTGGAATTTTTTTATTCCAAATTTTTTTATGCAATTAATCAAGTTGATTGTATTTTTTCTTTTTAGATTGAATCTTGATATTTATTTGTTTGCAAACAATGATTAATTGTCAATTTAAAAAACTATGATAATTTTTTTTTTGGTCCTTTGAACAATCATGAAGATGTTGCTGCTTGATCAGGCACAAATTATTTGACTGTGTTTCATCGATACACAGCACAGTAGTTTAATTAATATGGTAGCTTATTGAACAATTTTGGCTAATGAAATGAATGAAATTTAAAAAACCAATATTCGCAATTTTTTAAATTTTAATAACTTGATTGAAACCAAATTAAATATCAAGTGTATTCATTGATTATAAATTTAATTTTTATAAAATAATTGAGAGCAAAAATTGCACTTTTATTTTCCAATCGTTTGTATTATTTTTTTATATTTGCATTAATATTTATATGGAAAAAATTAATTTAAATAAAAAATGTCATTCGAATAAGTGTTGGTTTTGATAGGAAAAAATAAAACTTGTGGTTTTAGTAGGTCGTAGTTGAATGTGCTTGGAGAGACGTGTAAGCCTGAAAATACATTAGATAATATTGAAAAAAAGAAGAAGCAAAAATAAAAAAAAAAAATTCTTCTACAAACAATGTCGTATATTTTGTGATACATTTGTTTTTGTCTATTTTTTCAATTATGCATATTATAGAGAGCTCATGCTCATGATGGTTGGTCATTTTACACATATATTTATATCAATTTTTTTTCTATTTTATTTTTAAATAAAATTTTTTCCAACTCTCTACTACTCAACACATCACAATGTTTTTTTTTTTCCTTCTAAAAGGAGGTATTTTTGAATCTAGCCAAAATGTCGACCCGCACTTTTTTCCATCAGGGCCATTTGCTTTGTATTAACGGCATTTGTTCACTGTAGCAATTACGAATCGTTTTTAAAAATTTACTTTTTATTTTCTTATTATATTTTTTAATTCAATTTTTTTTCTTCAAAATAGATTACATTTATTTATTTTATTGACAGAAAAATCATTTCATTATTTTAGCTTTCTTTGCTAAATAATTATCAATAGAAAAAAAAAAAAACTAGATAATGTTGAAATGTTTTTTTATAAGATTTATTTTAACATTAAGTTCACGAAATATTGCATTAGGTTGTAATCGTTGTCGTATTGAACAATACAACAATGTCCTCCATAAAATCAAAAATACTATTATCATTGAAAAAGCTATTCGATAATCTGCATTTTCGAATTCTGAAAAAATAAATATAATTATTTTTTCATAGATATTTTTTTATTTATATCAATATTTACTTCCAAGTTTAAGTATTTCTTTGGGTATTCTGTAATGACAATAATCAATGTTATCAGGACAAATAAAATTTTCTCTGTTATATCCAAACACAGATGAAATTAATGCTTCAAATGCCCATCGCATTGGTAGCATGTACATCATAATTATACGATACAAAGGCATTTCTTCTGAGGAACCAAATCCTTGAACAGCACTTAAGTGTGAAAATACAACTACAATACCACTGGCAAAGACCCCATTCTGAAATAATATAATGAAAATAATTGAATAAAAATTTTTTCATTTCCAATAATACTTACAGAGGGTTTGAAAATGCAGCCAACAGCATAACCCACAGTTTCACTTATCAAGCCATAAGCAATACAAGTGCTGAAAAACATTGCTAGTCTAAAGAATTCTAGAGACTGTCCAGACATAAAATAAGCTAACGTCGTAAATGTAAGACTCAAGACTAGCTAAAAATATAAAGAAAAAATTTAGAATAAAATAAAATGATTAGTTAATAATTTGAGTAAATTGTTAATGTTGAATTTGACAAACGTATATAGGCAAACAGGACACAGTTGAAGCGAAGAAATAAGTATTGATATCATACCAACGATTAAAGTATTCCCTTTCAATTATTTGCATTTCTTTTGGAACTAAAAAAATAATATTCAGTGATTAGTTTATTGAAAAGTAATCTCTTTTCGATGTATCCCTTACAATTGAGTGGAACTGGCATCATAGGAACAGTCATAAGTAAAAACAGTGTTGAATAACAAAAAAATATATTGTCAACTGTTTTTGAACCATCAACACCAACTTCAAAATATATACCAGCAGTTAAAAATGCCGTAAAAATATAAGCAAAAAGTTGCAGCCATAAATAGTTCTGGAATTAAATATTTTTTATATTTAATTTATTTTATATCAAATCGAGTTTAAACATTTTTTGTTTACTTTTTCTCTTAGTTTTTGAAGCATCATACGTTTCAAAAGAGAACAAAATTGAATTTTCCAGGATATTTTTATACTTTTTCGATGAATAGTTTCAATATCATACGTCAATGTTTGTTGAATTGAAATTATTGGATATTTTGTATTTACTTCTGAAATCATATTATCAATAAATTTTGTTCCATATTCTCCAGATGAAATGTCAACAACTATAAATAAAGCATATCTAAGTTACAAAATATTTCTTATTTTTCCATTTAATTTTTTTATAATAATTTTTAAGGCATATAATGATCACCAAAGTCCGCAGGATTATAATGCTTTGGACATTCAATGCCAACATCGTTTAAAAAAGGAACGAGATTATTGGCTGGACCACGATAAGCACATTGTCCATTTGCCACG
>JAPYYR010002606.1:0-16755 GCA_030523065.1 Aphidius colemani
CCTAGTGATATTTAAAGTGAATTAAAAATATCTCCTACATTTATTTTTAATATGTTTAATAAAAAAAATTTAAATCATTCTCTCAAAAAAATCAAGTTACTTTTTTTAGAAAATTAAAAAAAAATTCAACTGCCATTTTTAAGATAGTTTAAATTTTTTACAGCACAAATATAAAATTTTATTATCATGATTAATGAATCATAAAGGATTTCTGATAAAAATAAAGTATTTATAAAATAAACGAAAAAAAGAAAAAACTTTTATCAGATAATAATTTTATTGATATTAATAATTGCTGTCACTTTGATGATATAAGCTGTTGAAACATTTAATAAAATTTTGAACTAAAGAAAAACTTTGCTTTTATTAAGATAGTAAGATTCGATTTGTCATATTAAATTTAAGAAGAAATTTAAATAAAAAATATATAAAATCAATCGATACAATATTCAATGAATTCATACATAATATATCAATTTGAATTAAGAATGTTCAACGCGGAAGTGATATCACTTTATAGTGGTTATTAAAGTTGCATAGATAACGTAACATAAATTCGTTCATAACAGTCTACTTCAAATAAGTTTTCTCGGGAATTATCTTTAAATTATATACATAGTCCGAAAAAAAAGTGAAAAAAAAAACAAACCACTATAAGCTTTTTTTTTTTTATTATTATTTCAATAAATAAATGAATTTACATATTTATCAAGTCTTGGAAAATGATTTTATCAGCGTCATTGCACTTTATACTTGAATTAAAAATATTTAATAAATATTGATACTGTCAAAAACATTCTTCAAAATAAAAGAATAAATAACAAAAAAATAGTATAAAATATTTCATCGAAAAAAAAAAAATTGTACATTGAATTTGGGGAGGCAAAATAAAGTCAATAATAATTTTCTGTAGGCTTTATTCCATATCAAAAGTTTTCAAAGAATATAAACGAATTGATAAAAAAATGTATACGTGAAAGAAAAAAAAATTAGCAGATAAAAGTTCAATTTGTTCATATAGGAAATATAAAAAAAATATCGCAAAAATCACGATACGTTTACCACAAATGTGAATTACCATCCCTTCTTTATTTCAAGCCAAGACGTCAAACGTTTCTCTGTCTTTTAGCTCAGCTAGTTGGTTAAACCTCAACCCCTTCTACTTTTCTAAACCAACAAAAGTCTTTATAAGCTGAAATTTCTCGACTTTTACTGCTCAACAGTTCAAGAAGTGAGCATATTTTTTTTTTTTTTTTGTTTTCGTTATTTATTGTTGAAGTTATTCCTTAAAATATCAGTTTTTAATTTTCATTTATGTTTTAATATTTAAGTAATCAATTATCAAGAAAATCAATTGTGAGTACATTTTTTTCTAATCTATTTTAAATTAAAAAATATATCGAAACCTTTATTATGTTTAATATTTTATCAATGCACTTTTATTTAAATTTCAAATTTTGATTATTTGGTTTTTAATTACAATTTTGTAGTATTTGATTACAAGGGAAATAAATTTAGAATACATTTTTTATTTATTTTATATTAAAAAAGAATTTATATATTTTTTTATAAAGAATTTATTACTAACACAAAAATTAAAACTTCGTAGAAATTTAAATTTAAATTTTTTAAATTTTAAATTTCCCGAATATAAAAAAAAACTCCGTCAAATATTTTCCTGTTTGTCAACTATTTTTGTTAATGAAATTTACAAATTAATAATAGTAATTATTCAAAAAACTTTCTATAAATTTTTGGGAATAACTATAAAAATTCTTAATCTGCAAAAATTATTGGAGATCAATGAACGACACTGTTTTTACAATCGCACATCTCATTGGTCAGCGTATAATATTAAATCGCTTGAGGGAAAAAACTTTCACATGATATTTGAGGATTGTATCAAAAGTATATACGTGATCTTTACTTCTCAATTTGCCAGCAAGTAAATTACCTTTATTTTTCTCCACTTCCTTAATCTTTACATAATCATCGATACTAGATACCTGACATTAGCGTATTCTCAATCATCGTATTACATGCTGTATTTAATAAGATATTTGTTATTATGTTATGCAATAAATCTGCCCCTACATTACGAATAATTTTACTTAACCAAAATATATATATATTTTTTTTATATCTACTCATTTAGTTTTAATATTCAAAATTCATAATTATAAAATAATTACATTAAATATAAAAACAAAAAAAAAATCACACTCAATTGTTGGTAGGTTTTTTAAATAATTTCCATTACGTTTTTAAAAAATTTAAAATACACAAGTGCCAAGCTAGTGTTTTCAAAATCACAAAATCTATTTTAATATAATGTCAGCATGTAATTGATTTAAAACTATGATTATATACTTTTTCTTAATTAAAATATTCATGACATTCGATAGAATATTTTACGCTTCATTTTATAAATCAAACTGTCTGTATTTGTATGTATAAAATAAACCTTTATATAAAGAAAGTCTATCATCAAAAGTTTTCTAATCATATAGAGTTATTACATGTGTAATTTTTTTTTTCATTTATCACATTGAGTGTGTCCATCAGTTCATGTGAATATTATGAAATAACATTTACGCATTCATGTGCAACCAACTGATGCTAATTTAAACTAACTGTTTTTTATTTTATTCATAAAATGTAAGTAAATAATAGAAATTATACGTTTATATTTATCAGTTTATTTTTATAATGAATTGAACAAACAGAAATGATAATTGATATCCATTAAACAGGGCATATATTGATTTAACTTCAATTAATAAATGAAATTTCATGAACAATTGTTTATTGATAAATTAAATATTATTATTCATTTTAATTATATTTAGACATACGCGTATGCTGAATTTATTTTTTTGATATTTTATAATTTATAAATAGTAAAAAATTTAGTAAAAAAAATGTACGGCCAAATTTAAATATAATTTTTATATTTTTGTTTTCTACTTGGGGAAAAAATATTTGTCACAATTTTGTTTATCAACTTCCCAATTTTTTTTTTCAAATGATTATAATTGACAATATATAATAAATGATAATTTTTTTTTGAATTGTTTCAAAAATATTGTATAATAATTGATAGAAAAGAACTAGAAAAAATGAATCTGGTGTTAATTACGAAAGTAATTACGAGCATTAAATGTAAGGGTGAACATTCTGATAGCTATCAGCCAGTATGCCGGATTATTCTGTCCAACTTGTTCTTCATTTTAATTTATAAAACTTCAAAGAATTTTTTTTCTTCATAACTATACATATATGTCTATTTTTTAACAAGATGAATATGCAAATATTAAATTTTACTTTTGTTTAATTTTATAAATTAATATTTCAAGCTAAACGAAAAAATAAAAATGAATAATAATTCCGTTTGTTTGTTTTTTATTTTAAAATAAAATTTTCTGTTTTTTATTTCATTTATTTAATGGATATTCGATAGCTGATTCACAACTGCGTGACAAATATCACACAAAACGATATTAATTACAACCACTGTGCATGCAGATTTTCATTTTCGTTGAAAAACCAATTTCATTCTTTTATTTATTATTTTTTTAATTCACATTTTTTTTAAATATCAAATCAATTAGTTTTATAACGGTTTTAATAAATTTTATTAATCGAAAGCAAAGTTTTTTTAAATAAAAAAAGGTATCGTTATGATATCTCTGATATTATCACATTTATTTATTAAATCAAATATAATAAATTTAAATTAAATGAAATTTCTAAATTTTATAAATTTTATAATCTTTCACTCGAAAAAAAAAATGATAAAAATTGATTTAAATTCTCGATTAATTTTTTTTATGAATGAGCTATTTAATAGCTCATTGAATAATATATTTTGAAATATTTCTTTTATCCAAATTAATTATCTTTTTTTTTTTTGTATCATTAATAGTCAAAAAGAAAAAAGCTGCTTCTTCCTCAAATTGAAAGTAGCAATTTACTAAAGTTTAATGAATTTTTCTAAATGTCAAAAAAAAAAAATAAACACTATGCAGTTTTATGTAATCATTAATAATTATGAATTATTAACATAATGATTTAAAAGATACTTGAGAAAATAATATATATTCAAAGAAAAAAAGTAAGAGTGTGACAAATTGATTCAACCTAATCTTTTGGATAAGCAAAAAAATAATAATTACAAGAATAATTAATTTAATGAATAAGAAACTTGTTGTTGAATAGTCAAGTTAATTAGCATGATAAAAAGAAAGGCAGGTGAAAGATAAATATTTTTTTTTTTATAAATACATCGTCGATGAAGTGTAAAGTTGATAAATTACTGATGATAATCCATGATGCTGCAATTTTAAAACTTTGGCAATAACAAAAACAAAAAAACATATAGGCAAAATGGAAACGAGGTCGTTGGTTGTACTTTATATTCAAAACAATGATAATAATAATAATAATAATTGTTCATTTATAAAATATGAACAAAAGACTATTAACATTTTTTGTTGAATATACTGTAATTTAAACGTTCGTTTTATGATCTTTTGTAAATATTTTTGCATAAAAATAATTGTTCTATGTTATTACTTTTTATAATATTGTGTAAAAAATTTTTTTTTTGTCAAATTCATCAACAATATTGCTTTAAGTGTATATTTTTTTATTTTCATGGATTGCAATTATAATAAAATATGCAAATAGCAAATGCATAATTACGAGAAAATTTTTTTTAATGGGCTAAAAATAAATATTTGAAAAATTATTTATAAATTATTATTCAAAATTATTTATTTATATAAGTGTATGATCTAATAGTGTATTTTATGTTTTAGATAATCATAACATCATGTGTGAAATTCTAATAACACTTATAATAAACATACACTTTCTCCAAGCAAATGTTATTATGAAAAAATTAAATTAATTTTCAATCATCAATACGGAACGCTTATGTTATATAATATAATATAATCAAATACAATTTTCTATCATTTATCATACTTGAAAGAAAATCATATATAAACAAATTTCAAGAAATTTATTTATTTATTTATTTTTATTTATAAATAAAAATGTGAAAGCGCAATTGATATCAAAAAAAAAAATACAATCGTGTACGTAATTTTGTGGCAAATATCATTCTGATTTGAATTTAAATTTATTTTCTATTATTAATGTTAAACATATCAATGTGATATTTCTAAGAAACTTTTATATTCGCAATTTGCATTTTATCTAGGACAAAAGAAAATTATTTTATTTATTTTTTTTTATTTGCTTTTAAACTTTGCAATTAATTTAATATCATCGTAAAACAGTTTTTAATTTAAAATGCAAAACTTTACTGTTTTTTAATAAACATTTTCTATACATTTTTGAAAAATACAATAACTATTTTAACTGTATATAAATATTATTTTTTTAAAATTTTTATTTGTTTTATTTTTAAAAGACCAAATGACCTAAATTTTTTGTTATTTTACTGACATCTGTGATTGCAACCTCGACCACGAACTTCATTCGCTTTCGGTATAAAAATCCGGTTTTCAGGTTGAAAGAAAATTACTCAACCAAAGTTGTTATTGCAAATTTCAAGAATTCATTCATTTATTTTACAAATTATTTTTATTATTTTAAATAAGAAAAGAAATATATAAATCCTTGGTGTATAAGTTGTTTAAACAGTTGACTGTTAACAACTTTAATAATTGCTTCTTTTAATTTTATTTTTCATTCAAAAAATGTACTTAACTTAATTGGCAAAAAAATGTATATAATTGTATAAAACTTCTAGTACTTTTTTACTTAAAAAAATGTCTTTAAATATTATTCACTTTTTTTAAAAAAAAATAAACGTTGAAAATTGTAAAACAAATGTTACATTTTTTTTTAATACAAAAAAAAAAATTAGAACGGTTTTTATGTTGGATATTTTGGACGTTTGTCTTGTCGTTTGTTTTTTTATTATTTTATTCTTTAAAACATACGAATAGCATTGTTCTGCCTGGCATTGTATCTTGTCGATACTTGAATATCTGGATAAATCTATGTCCAATTTATCGATACTTTTTATTCTATATATATATATATTTTTTTTTTTAAATAAAAACGTATGAAATATTTCAGCCAGAGAATTTAAATCTTCATAAACAAAAACAAAATTAAAGTAAAATTATTGTTTTTCTTTCTTTATATAAATTATTTATAAATTAAAAATAGTTTAATAAAAAAGCTGTGGTAATTTGTTTTATTTTTTGTACAATTTCACGGTTTAATAAACAAAATTTATTAATAATTTATAGAAATTCCTTTGTAAAGAAACTCAAAAATTTGTTAAAATTAATTTATATAAACTATAGCCAAAGTTTAATGAGCCAAAAATTTAATAACAAAATACACAAGTAAATATATTCCAATTTTTAACAATATTTTCATTATTCTTAGACTTCTAGATAGAAAAAATGAGGTAAAGAAATATTTGAAAATAAAAAACGCAATCGTTGTAGTAACAAATTGTCGATAAACTAAAGTACAGGAGCAATCAAGGGTTAAAAAGTATTTTCACATGACTTGAAATTTCAAAATAAAAATAAAATTTATTAAATTAATAATAAATAAATTAGCCAATAAAATAATAAACAGTTTATTTTAAGTCTAAAGTTAACAAAAGTCTCAAAACAACCATAAAAACAATTTTTTATTTATAATAGGTTTAGGTGGTATTATTTTTCGACCCTATTAAAATTTATATTATTATTTATTTTATTTTTATTATCATTTATCTTATATATTAAACAATATAAATTCAAATTAAAAATATTTATGTTTATACTTTATGTCTGAATACATTTCATATTAAATTGGATTATGCTGAGATGACCAGCGAGAAGATGGTAAATACGCTGGAGAGGTTTCTACGAGAGCTTGCATAATGTCACCTTCGTTAACGCTTTAACGAGCTTGTAGATATAGGCAGTGTGTGCTTTTTCAAATTTATGAATAACATTAAAACATACAAATAAAGTTTTTTATAATATTATCACTTGTGCACCATGTGTTTCCCAGTAAATGAGGCTAAATGAATTTTTTTAATTATTATTTCGAAACAAAATTAAAATAAAAGAACAATTAATAGATATAAATATTCAAATTAAGCGGAAGAAGATAATATAAAATAAAATGTATCGTTAATAATAATAATAATGATAATATAAATAATAAATCATAATTTATTATTGATTTATTAAATGCATAAATTTTACCTGTATCTATAATTATTTTTCATAATTAAGTGAATGCACTTAATTTGTAATTTAAATTTAATGCATCAATTATGAATTAATAATATTCATTTTAAAAATGAGGAAATAAAATTAATTTGTTTGCTAAATGCAGAGGGATATTTTATTTATTTATTTATTTATCTTTAGCACTATTTGACCTATTTAAAAGTGTCTTCAAATACTCGTTTTATAAAAAAAAGCTGCATAATTTTGAATAAAACTCAACTGTGTTGATAAAACACATAGTCATTATCAAATGTTTTTTATCAATCTATTTTTATATCATCAGATAGCCATGAACTCAATATTTCTCGATATATTAATAATAAAAAATTTAGAAAAATTATAAAAATATATTTTGTATGACCCAGATTTTTTATCCATTTTATATATAACTTTTTGTTATGATGAATTAATCAGAGAAATAATTTAAATATCAACAAATATAATAAAAAAACACTAAATATTTTATTTATTTTTCATTTATAGATAATGTATTCAACAACAATAACACAATTGGAGGAACCAGTTCGTAAAATTCCACTAGATGAAATCATTTCTGAGCCAATACCATTACCAAAAGAAACACGTGAAAATCAACCACTAATTTGGCGTAACGTTATTGGAATCGGTGTACTTCATTTAATAGCAATAAATGGATTTATAAATGGCTATCGTGATGCTAAATTATGGACATGGATATTTAGTATGTATTATTAATAATATTATTTAATATAAAAAAATTTTAAATCACTTAATAAAAATTTTTACGATTTAAAATTGAACATGAATCTCTTGGCTTTTTATTATTACAATTTAGTTTGCAATTTGAAGATAAAAAAAATAGAAAAAAAATAGTATATATGGTCTTTTGGGCAGAAAGCTCACCTGGTAAAGTGCAATATAGTATAAAGATGCATTTGTGAAATACATTGCTCTCAGGAGATGGCAAGAATACATTTCAGGTAAATGAGGCCAATAGCACCAGTCTGATGGTACATACATTGTAAAGTGCCTCTATCATATTTTTTTTTTCACTTTTTTATTTATCTACATTGTGTCTCCAACAGGAGTTGCTCAAGTCAACACGTACGTACGTCAAATACGTGCAAAACTTTAAATATGAATACCTATTTCTCACAACTTTACAAGAAATAAGTTGTATTACTACAAAATTTCATCTTCCATCTACTTTTTTTTGTTTTCTTAATTTATTTCTTAAATTTATCTTGAATTGATGCTAAAGAATTTAACTTTTTCTTTTAATTATTGAAAGTCTCTTGGCTAAACAATAATTGATCACGACTACTGGCACATGATCAAGAAAATAAATGAATCATTTTTTTTTTTTTATTCATTTACTCTTGAGAGACTTGTTAAATGATTATATAAAATATTCATTCATCTTGAACAATTCAAATTGTCATTATTTTTCAAGTATACAATTCTATTTTTATCAGTTTCTTTTTAATTTGAAAGTAAATTATGACTTTTTTTAGGTCCACTTTATGGAATTGTTGCTGGAATTGGCATAACTGCTGGTGCACATCGACTTTGGGCACATAGAAGCTATTCGGCAAAATTGCCATTGAGAATATTACTGGCTTATCTCTATTGCATGGCAGGACAGGTAAGACAAAAATATATTATTTTATTGTAAAACCTTTTTTCAATTAACGCAAATTTAAATCAAATTTTTTTCTTCATTTAAATTGAAGATCAACATATATAGTAAATCCAATTGTATGATAGTCAATTTAAAATCCGTGTTACGATTTGTTTCATATAAGCACTTCTGAATTTAACCTTTTTCTTATTTTTATCTTCTATCAGCGCTTTTTCAAAGTAATCCATTTCAATGTCCGTGGTTAGATTATCTTGAATTCGTATTTTCTACCTTATATTCTTCAGATATATATGTATACCTTTTTTTTTACTATTCACACTCAATTTTTTATCTTGGGTTTATCTTTTATTTGATAGAATGGAGAAAATTCAAAAATAAAAATGAAATCGAATTTAAATTAATTTTAATATCAATATTTGATCAGCCGAAAAAATAAAATAAAACAGATTAATCCGGTTTAATGAATACATTATATATAGAATGGTATATAATCCACTTAATTATGGACTGCAAAATTAAGTTATAATTTAATTGCCAATTTACCTGGAAAAAGAATTTAAAAATAATCATTCATATTGAATTATTTAGTTCAAGAGTTCTTGAAAATATGATAAACTTTTAATAACTTATTGAGCTTTTTTAATTTATTTTTTAACCAGTTTCGATTAAAAGGGTACTCAATGATGCATAAATCGAAAGTTATATTTATATTTTATATAAAAAATAAAATAAAAATTTTTTTTCTTTAATTTTGTTTACTTCATTTTTTTATTCAGTTTATTTAGTTTATTTTTAACAGCTTTATACATACAATTAGTTGAAAAAAAAACTAAATTTGTTATTAAACACTACATTTCTTCACTACTGATAAAAAAGTTGGAAATTCTTTTCGTAAATTTTCAGAGACCTCTAGAGACCAGAGAATTTTATTTCTCTTGAATTTACCAAGTCAAAACGTAAATATATTATGCAAATATTCAATTCAAACTCAATTGTCAATTTTCCATTGTAACTATGACATGTAAACTTAATTAGAACATTGACAATATCATTGTACCATAGTAATTAAAAAAAATTTTACAAACAATGATACATCTGAGATAGACCATCCGACATTCGCGATGTAACTGCTAGAGCATTGTTATCAATATCCTTAGTTCAGTCACGTTTTCAAAGCAGATTTGAATACATACAATATCGATTCATTCTTGTATATATAATATACATGAAAGGTATCACAATATACAGTTTACTCTTGTTAAATCCATATCCGAGAGGTTTATTCGTCTAGAAATTTATATACTGTACAAAAATCTAAATAAGTATATCAATATAAATACGACTAAATTTATAACAGTTATTTATTTAAACTGATGTATTTTATAAATTCATTTGAGTATATAGACTCAAATAATGAATATATATATTCAAACAGTTCAGAGAAATTCGAATCCATATTTAAATCAAAGAACAAGTTGCATAGATTAACGTAATGAGAATTTGTTTGAAGTAAATCTTTATTTAAATTTTCAAATCCATAACCACAAAAAAATATACTTAAATCTTGAATGTAAAGCTTTATTCACTATGCAGAGTTTATCTATTTCAATACGAAAATCAAGCTGGCCTATGCAAACATTATGTACATTCATTGTATAACTAATGAACATATCACGCAGTTTATATAGAAAAAAAAAAAAAGCCTTTGATTTTTTGAAAAAAAAACTAATGAATAAAGATACAAAGACTGACGACAATATAGTCTATGAAGAACAAATGCAAGTACATAATTAAAATAAAATAATAATATATTTTATGTCATTAAAAAAATAAAGATGATATGGATGAATGAACGATCAATTTCCTTTGAATTTTTTTTTATATTTTACAATGTTAGTTAGATTAATTGGCTGCTAGGACGATTTGTATCATTTTGACTTGTGAAATTATCTCGAATAAAACCTGACATATTTAAAAATCAATATCTTCCTTTTAAAATTACAATAAATTTATATTATTAGATCAAATGAATCCACGAGTTACCAAGTTTATTAATTTTAAATCCCAACAATATTACAGAGGATGTTTAAATTGAAATAATTTCGACATAATTCCACAGGTTACAATTATTAGTTAATAAATCTTTTAAATATATATTTATTTTCTATGAATGCAAGACTCACGAAAAAAAATTAAATATATAATTTGAAAGCTGAATATTGTGAAGATAAACTATCAAAAATAAACTAAACAAAACAGTGTAAGGAAAATTGTTATCCGAATGAATTCTTTGAATGAAATAACAATTTTTTTTTCTTTCTTTTTTACAATTTAACTAGTCACTTTCAAGTTTTATATCTTCAGGTATCCAAGTATAAGCTCTTGAGGTTTTATATTGCCGATAGTATTTTTTTTTTTTCCCTTTCATAAGGTTACTTGGCTTATCGGATGCCGACGACTACAATAGAATCCAGGTTGAAAGGTCGAATTATATATCTATTCTGATGGATGAATGCCAAATACTTTTATATTCTTTTTTTTTTTCGAATGTTTGATGTTATTTTTTTTATTATTTTTTTCAAATATATAAGAAAGCTCAAGTTTTCTGATGATCTTGATGATGATAGAAGGCTGCAATCAGCCAAAAAGTTTCTTGATAAAATACATAAGAAATCTACAGAGTGTATTTAGAGTAATTCAGTTTTCCAAGCTTGAATGAAATTAAAAGTTCAAGATATAAATAAATTTGTTATTATTTCTTATTTTTTGAAACTATAGGAATTTTTTCATTTCATCAAATAATTAATTTTTTTGTATGGTGATTTGTTAGACTTGTCCTTCCAAGTGGATACGGGATCATAGAACTCACCACAGATTTACAGAGACAGCTGCTGATCCTCATGATGCAAATCGCGGATTTTTTTTTTCTCATGTTGGATGGCTTATGATGAAAAGACATCCAGCAGTTAAAAAACATGGAAGTAAAGTCGACATGAGTGATGTTTATGGAGATCCAGTTATCCAGTTTTTTGACAAGTTAGTTAAAATTTATTATCAGTAAATGAATTTTCAAAATAAATTTAATAAAATAAAAAAAAATTATTTTTCAATTAACAAGCATTTTTAAAAATTATCTACACATGAAAAACAGATTCAATCAAAAATATTCAGGATAAGTTAAGTCCTTAATGAAAAATTATTCAAACATTTTTTTCATAAACAAATTTGCTTTTTTCTTTGGAATGAACTGCTGTTGGAATAATTGTAACTTTTTTTTTTACAAATAGAATGTAAAAGTTTTTTGAAATTAAAAATACCAAGAAAATTATTTTGCTTTTAAACATAAACTATTAAAAGTTTTCTTTGTTATTCAAAATTAAATGTATTGATCTTCAATAGATTGTATCAAAGTATTTTTATTAATGTTGAATAGTTTTTTCTTTGTGACAATTAAATTTTATTTAATTTCCCAAATGAATATTTTATGAATAATCAATGATTGAACTAGAATAAATTGCTTCGTTTACGTTTTCAAAGATACGACTTGTTTTTAAATAATAAATGCAATTGAATTTCGATTGGATATATCCGAAATTTGCATTTATAAATTTGTATCAATCAATCGAATAAATGTATTAAATATTTTTTAGATACTTCACACCAATAATGCTGTTTCTGTGCTTCATATTACCAACATTAATACCAGTTTATTGCTGGAATGAAACATGGTACATCAGTATTCATGCTGTATTCATACGTTACACGTGGCTTCTCAATGCAACATTTCTCGTAAACAGTTTTGCTCATATGTGGGGTAATCGTCCATACAACAGGTAATTCACAAAAAAAACATACAAAAATTTTATTTCTAATGTCCAACTTGCATATAAAAATATACTTGTCAAAAGTCTATTCATCTAAAGCTTTTAAAAGATAAATTATATCCCAATAATCTAAAGTTTTTAGTACAAATATTTAACCCAAAAAATATTCAAGTCAAAAGATTTAACATTTAAATAATTAATAACTTAAAAACTTGTATTATAAATAAATTTACAAAATATTCTAATGGCTAATATAATAATCCAATCAACGGATTAATTAAAATTTATAAAATTTGAGTGAAATAATATAATATTAAATTATTTTATTTAACAGAAAAGTTAAGCCAACTGAAAATCCAACAGTTGCATTTTTCACACTTGGTGAAGGATGGCACAATTATCATCATTCATTTCCATGGGATTATAAAGCAGCTGAACTTGGTGCATATGGATTAAATCCAACAACAGCGTTTATTGAACTTATGGCCATATTTGGACTTGCATATAATCTTAAAACACCGAAAAAAGATCTCGTCGAGAAAATGAGTTTGAATAGAGGTGATGGTACAAATAGTCTCTGGGGCAATCAATACCATTCTTAATAAATAAAATAAATAAATATAAAAAATAATAAAATTATCCACTTTTCTTTCAACTGTCAGATACAGCAATTTCATGCTTCAAATAAAAAATGTGGATCTTTCATAATTATTCTACTAAAATTACTCGGTAATAGCTTTAAAAATATTCAAAAATTATATCTGGTATTTTTGATTGATTGAAAAATTAAAATGATAAAAAAATCATTGATCTTTGCTCAATAAAAATAGAATCTAATTTTTTAAATTTAAAATTTGCCCATTATTTAAAGAAATATGAAATTTCGATTGATACAAAAATTAATAACGACAACTATTCTTAATTAATATTATTTATTTAATTAATATAAAATATTTATAAAATAAAATCGATAATTTACAAATTATTGAATGTAAAAAAAAGTAAATAAATAAAAATTTTATGTAATGTCATATTGTAAATGCAATATTTAATAACTGACATAGATACTTTTGATGTCGATATATGTTTGAAAAATCAGAGCGAATATTATAAAAATAAATATCGAATAGAAATATGCTAAAAATACAACAGACAAAATGCAATATGACACCAATATGAATTCTCTGAAATATTGTATTTCACAGTGGTTGAATTCTCCATCTCTAGACAATGTGTTTTATATTTATGTTTATCAAAATAGTGATAATATTATTTCTTATTATTTAAATTTGAAAAAACCCGAGTAGAAATTCTATGTCGGGCCCAACTTAATATCGATATAACGTGTTTAACCTAAAAATTTTTCCCTATGCTTATACATGTTATCTCGATATTAAGTCGGGCCCGATGTCGATCCGACAGAGCTATTGTCGTTAAGTTATATGTATATTTTATTTGTAAATATGAATATTGATTTATTAAAATAAAAATAATATTTGTCTGTTACTATAGTTGTATTTTAAAAGCTGAGTCAACGATCTCGAGGAATTCAATCGGAACAAAAATGTCGCATTATGTCTGCCTCATTTCAGGAGCTTTTGGCTTATACATACAATATATATTATTATTATTATTTTTATTATATATTGTGTATAGTAGATAAACACGTTTCAATGAGTTCATGGCTTCGATGAGCATGTGCAGATTACTGAATTTTAAACAAATAATTTTCATAAAGTTGAGATAATGCTTGAAATATAAAGAGTACATAAATTGTATAGTTTTTTTTTTATTTTCCAACAGCAAAGCAGTCGTTAAGTAACATTGCCGGAGCTTTAAATCATTGGTTTTTTTTATGGAGTTCGTGTGAAAGGTATTACTAGTGCGGCTAAAATGAACGACTAAAATACACTAGCACCTGACAAAGAGCTGTTCATCGTCTTTTGAAAAATACTATGACTTAACTTGCCTGTGACAGAGATTGAATTCAATTGTTAATTTTATTGTTTTGACGACACAAAAAATTTAATGAAATGCAATAATATAGTTTAGAAAGGATCAAATAAAAATCTGCACAAAAAAAAATTTGTATTTATCTTAATAAGTAATCAAATCCATAATTTTTATGTGAATTTTTACCAAACTACTTTTGTTTTCTGAAACAAAACTGAGAAAAAAGAACTACGTAATCACCTGCAACTGAAAAATTCATTGTAAACAAACTTGAACTGAGTATTTGTACAACTGAAAAAGTTTCAAAACTTTTTTATGGAAATACCGAGTGCATTGTTTGCAATTTAGACTGCACATGTAAATCAGAAAATAAAATCAAAAATCACATGATGATCTAGGAATTAATGTAAGAAAAAAAATGACATCAACACTAGAGCACAATATTGTGCTATTAGATTGTATTTCCAACAAGTTTTTTGTATTTAATTTTACACGTTTTTTCACATACAGCGTGTGAGGTTTCTCCAATAAACGAGAGAATGAAAGCTGAAATGGAGAAAAAAAACCAAAAAAAAATATCTAGTGTGCAGTAAAAGCATTCTAAAGCCAAAAGAAAGTAAAGAATGTCATTTTTATGTGGCTCTGAAGCTGTTGGATTTTGGCAAAGCAATCGTTGATCCCCATATAAAATAAAAAAGGAAAAAATAAATAAATGAATAAAATAAAAGTTGGATTGTATGTGTGCAAGGTCTAAATATCATATATGATATCATGAATTCAAAGGGAGGATAAAACATTGGCCTATGAGCCATAATGCCACAAGAAAAAAATTTATAAAGTAAAACGACTATCATTTTCAACGACATAAAAAAACGTATGGGGCAGTTTAACAGAAAAAAAAATTGTTATTGCTTTTTTGGAAGCATTTATCATTAAAATGTCTTTTTAAAACTACCTATTTGAATTCAATTTTTTTAAAAAAACTTTTATTAAAAAAGTATATGCAAATTAACGATATATACAGAATATATTTGATCAATGTTATGCAATTTTAACGAACAAGAAAAGCCAAAAAAACTTGCGATGACTTATAAAATACTCGTAATTAAAAGGGTGATGTGAAAAATACCAGTAATAAATCTAAACTTCCGGACAACGTTATTCCAAATATAAATAATTTGAAGAAATTAAAAAAAATGAATAAATAAATAGAAGCTGCAGCCTCTATATAACCAAATTTTTTATTTACTTATTTTTTTTTTTACTAATAAAAAATTCAAAAAAAAAAATAACTTCAATTCGCAATAAATTGATTATTCAAAATTACGAGAGCTTTGCTATTTTAATCAGTATAGTGAGATAAAATATATACAATCTATGACATAGAACTTTAAATGACCTTTATTTTTTAAACTTCAAGATTTATTGCATCAATTAAAAAATTAATTAACAGTTTAAAGTAGATGAGAAGAAGGTATTGAATAAAATGAAAAGAGTTCAGGGCTTGAATATACGCTATATTTTTTCAAGTAAAAAAGTGAACTTAGAAGCCAACATTCATTTCAATAATTTGTTATTGATTTTTGAAGACTTAAATAAAACTTAAAACAACAAAAAACTTGGTAGAAAAATTAATTTGATAAATGGAATTCATTTCTAAAGAAAAATAATATTTTCTACATTTAAAAAAATCCTACATGTTTTTTAAAAATGTTCAACAAACTCATATAACTTAATTAATTTACAAAGGAGTAAAAAAAGAAAAAAAAAAACTTAATAAGTTGAATAATGATTTCATAAAGAAATAATAAATCATAAAATTTAATACTCAAAAATTTGTTCTCTTCATTTATATGATTTTTCCGAGCATCAAAAAGAGAGTAGTCAAGACCGTAGCTAAGAAAAATAAGAAAGTGGTAAATTAAATTTCATGAAATCGCTTTGGTGGCTGTACAAGTATATATCTATATATTAGAGAAGAAAATTTTCAACAAGATACGGTCCAATCAGACTACCAAGCATACTCAGCTATAAAAAAAGAAACACCGAAAGAATAAAAATAAACGAAGAAAAAAAAAAA
>JAPYYR010002607.1:0-14183 GCA_030523065.1 Aphidius colemani
AATGGCGTCCGAGGTATCTTACAGTTTCTTACAGTAACTTACAGTAACTTACCGTAAGTGTAAGAAACCTAAAAAATCAGCCATTTACCCATCACTGTAAAAGAGTACATATAAATGAAGTGAAGGTAACGATGGCGTATCCCCTGGCAACAACACCCCTATATAATATAAACTAGTCAATACATATACATTTATTCTGGGTGGGTTGTACGTCATCATCATCCCCCTTGTTGTTTGCCAGACAACGAGGCAAATGGAACGTGTGTATACCTTCTTATATTTATTTATTTATTTTTTTTTTTCACTTGAAACAATACAGAAGGGAGAGTTTTGATGGCATGCCATTATCAATATGTTTATTCACGCTGCCCCCTTTTTTTTTTAATGTCTCTTTATTTTAAAGGGAAGCCTAAATTAGGCAGTGAGAAAGTTTGAGGGTTGATGTAATTGTATTACTAAGTGACAAGGGAGACCACTATTTCTTTTTTTTGCTATGTGGCATTGGTGCAAAAGAAAAAAGAACACCAAGATGACCTTAGTGTTGCTTGATAAATTTCGATTTTAATTTTAAAAAATAATATTGTGCTTGAATGGAGCTTTTGAATGAATCCAAACACAAGCCATATTTAAAATTATGTAAAAAAAAAAAATAAAAGATGTAAGTAAAAAGACAAAAAGAAGATGAAGATGTGTGATGAGAAGAAGCAGGAAAAAAAAGATGGGAAAGAGTAATAAATAATTTCGTAATTGTGGTCAAGAAGCCTTGGGAGGCTTCGTCGATCCCAGGAAGCGTTTGCAAATGTGGACACACACACTGAATAAAATAGAACCGCAGCATCGTTGTAACATAATACAAGTTGCAGTTTCCACGGTGGTAAGGCCCCACGAAAATCACTCAAGTATATGTGCAATTGAGGGGCAGTCTAACACACAAGACACAAGTCCAAAGAAGGCGACTCAACGAATCAGATTACATCTTAAAAACCTCCTCTTCCTTCTCCTACTTGAAATAATTCTTCTTTTTTTTTTTACTACTCTTCAGCCCTCCCACAGTTCTTTATCCTCTTTTTGTTTTGTATATTTTTTTATTCCTATTTTTACTTCACCTCACATCAATTCACATTTCACTTGAACGAACGTCAACTCCTGCAAACCAATTTGTTTTTTATTTTCAATAATCATATTAATATTTTTAGTATTTTAATTTATTTAAATAATTTATTTACTTTATGTATTCATAAAATTACATATTTTTATTTTTAAATTATTCAACTTACTTTTACTTATCTTTAAAAATAATTAAAATTTATTTTTCTTTTCTTTTTGATATTGTTATAGTTATTAATTATTTAAGAAATAATTACGTATTGATACATTATATTTAATAGTTACTCATGTTAATTAAGAGTTGTGAATAATTTATTCATTATCGTTGCCACTTGTTTGCAGGTAAACAGGTGCCTGACCACCTTGGCCAACTTGTATTAGTTGAGTTTGTGTCTGAATCGGGGCAGCTTGAATTATTATCGGTTGATTGCTTCCACCTTGAACTTGCATTCGTATCATCTGTAGCTGTTGTGGCGTCAATTGAATCTGAAAGGCGGAAAAAAAACAACAAATAAAATATTTTTTTATCATTTAAAATAATCAGTGATCTTGGTATTATTTATTTTTTTCTTTTGAGCTTTTTAAAAAGATGTTAGATTACTTTGTACACTTAAAAGGACAATTTTATTCTTTAAAAAATAACATAAAAAAAGTTTGATAATATGTAGATTTAAAAAATAAGATAAATTGTTAGATAACATTTGAAATACTTACAGGTATTTGTTGAATTTCACCATTTGGTGTTTGAATTTGTTGGAAAAGTTGTATATTTCCAGCTTGAATTGATTGTTGTTGCTGTTGTTGCTGCTGCTGTTGTTGTTGTTGTTGTTGTTGTTGTTGCTGCTGTTGTTGTTGCTGCTGTTGTGGTTGTTGAAGTTGAATAACATGATGCTGACCAGATTGCTGAGCATTTTGAATGGAAATAGTTTGATTTGTATTTGTATTAGATGAATCCTTAATAAAAAAAATAAATATGAGATAAATTGTTAAAAATATATAATAAATATTAACTTACATGATCAACTGCATTGCCGATGTTTATGGTTTGTATTTGTCCAGTACCAGGTTGTAATATTTGTATTGGCTGACTATTATTTTGTACAGTTTGATTAGCAGATGCTTGTTGTTGAGCCAATTGAAAATAATATTGTACTTGATCTGAATTTATTGATGTACGTACACTTTGATCAACTTGGGCTTTACTTTGTTTCAACTCATCACGTGGTACAATGTCAATTAAAAAATCAAATTGATCATATTTTGTTATTGCCATTGCAATATCATTACGTTGTAATGTACGTCTTTTATTATCTTCAGTGTGTACCCATGCACGTAATGTTAATTCATGGATAAATATTTCAGCAGCTTTTGAAAATAACATTGGTGCTTCAGCACTTATCATCTTAACGTCACCATCCAATTTCATTATTTTCTTGATTCTTGCTAATGGCAATGATTGAGTTTTTAAATCCATCTATTTTAATTAATTTTAAATTTAAAAAATTATTAATATTTAATATTGTTAATATTGCTAATTAATTTATATGATATATTTACATTTTTAATATTTTTAATTTCTTCAGCAACTGTTGGCCAAAATGTGAGTAAATTTTTTTGTCCATCAGCACTGTCTGGTGAAGCAATTTGAAGGCCGCCATTTGAATCTGTTGGATCCTCCACTTCACAGTCTTGACTACTATAAATTTATTAATTTACACTAAATATTGTCTATCATGTCAATAAAAAATAAACAAACAAATTGAAAGAAAATATATTTCATTTTGTTTTTAAAATTAAAGAAAAAATAACCAATATTTATATTTATTAAATAAGATAAGTTATATTTTTATAAAGTTTTAATAATTATGAATGATTTATTGTTTAAATAAAACAATAATGAATAAGGCTGTCACAACATAACCTCAATGATAATGTTGTAATAGTGAAAAGAGTACTTACGCATTCATCAAGTATACAGACATGGTTGGACGTGGGTCATTACCTGGTAATTGACATTAATTAAATACTTTATTATAGTTGTTGTATAAATAAATTAATGTTTTCCTTTTTTTGTTGAATAAGTAATTTCTTACTTCTGCCGAACACTGACGAATGTCTGTTGTCTGCTGTTGTCTGGATTACCACTGTATTTATTTATCGTGCATCTGACGACTACGAGATGTCGCAAGCTGATGGAGAAGTGTGTTTTTTTATGAGATTATCAAGAAGACTAGAGGTCTCTAGTTTCTTGGAGATTATGAAGATGTATCTGTGATTATGTGTGATATAGCGCTCACAATAAATTCAAAGTGGGTTTGGATTCCAAAGAATTAAAAACACATTTATGAGGCAATTAATAATTAAAATTAATTATTAATCAATGAAAATTTATTTATATAAGAAATTAATTAATTAGTTCACAAATTGAACTAATTCGTGCTGAATAATAACAGTAGTTTTTGCACACATCAAGAATTCAAAAAAATTACTTTAATTAGTTTATAGTTATATTAAACATTAGTTTAATAACTATTAGTTTAATTATTTTTGTTTTATATTAATAAAAGTAGTATGAAAGAACAAGCACAACCATGATTCCAATAAGCAAAAAATTGGGGCGGTTGACAGTGGATGCATTACACTCATCTTGGTCGTTACAGTGACAAGCGCTAACCCAATAACTGACCTCTGGATTTGTTGGTCTATATAAGTAGCCCTTTGATGCGCAGGTGCCCGATGGTAACCGCTTATCATTCTTGTCCTCACATGACCTCTGGATTTCCGCAATTTTCCCGTCCATTCCTGCAAATTAAATTGAAAAAAATTATATTAACAATCTATTGCAAAAAATAATAAAAAAAATAAAAAAGAATAAAAAAGCTTACCTTCAAAAATGATTTTCGTGCATACGTTGTCGGCTGAAATCAATAAATTAATTGTAATGTATTGAAACACTTTTTTTTTAAACTATTAAAACTATTAATGGAAATTTTCTACTTACGGGCTTTGCATTCAATTGGTCTTGCTCTGGGTGACATCGCCGATGCGTTTGCAGGACTATAACAGATATCTTCCCAGCACTTAATCGGTGACTCTTAAATGAAAAAACAAATTTATTATAAAAACAGTTTAAAATTAACAAGGCATTGTACTATTATTGATAGTTAATAATTTGTTTGATAAATTGAAATACTACTTAAGTAGTTTTTTTACATACTTCTTGAACTGCATTGTTGTATAGCCAATAACAAAATTAAAACAATAAGGGTTTTATAAACCGTACCAAATTTAAATGAATTCATGGTTTAATATATATTTTTTTTTATTTTCAAATTTTTAATTTAATTTTAAAAATAGTTAGTTTATTGCTATTAGATGTGGTCTTAGTGACTGTTGGTGAAGAACTGATTTTTTTTTTCTAATTATTAAAATAGAGAAGTTTTAAATGTAGTCGATAACAAATTTTTATCAGCAGCTTATAATGTGTTTCAAAGGTGAGTCTTCTGCGGGAACGAAAAAAAAACCATTGTCATTAGCGTTTAAAAATAAATTATTTATCTTGTTTTCAACATGTGCTTGCTCGAAAATTTTGAAAAATAAAAAAATATCATCAGTCATGTACAAAAAAAAAAAATTTTTTTTTTCCTAATTTTATTATCTTATCAAAAAAATATACAAATGATAAATCGGGACACGTTTAAATTTTTTTTTTATTTTTTAAAATAGGAAAAAAAAACTATTGTCATATCCACTTTTTAATTATATAATTATTTTTAAAAAGTTTTTTTTTTAAATAAAAAAAATTCGTCGAAATAATATTTAAAATAATTAAATGATAGTATTAGAATTTTGAAAAAAAAAAAAAAAAATATTATTTCTTAGCTCATATACAAACAAAATAAATGTTCAAGTATAATATTTATAAGCTGTATGATTAATATATTATTTATTATTTTTTTAAAGGAAGAAAAAACCACTTCTAATTTTGTTTTCTGAAAAAAAATATTTATCGACGAATATTTATCGGCCACGTATACCGTAGAAGATAATGAATATATTATTCTTTATAATAAAAAAAAAAAAAAAAACTATTGTTTATTTATTTCTGGAAAGTTTTTTCTTCAAAGAAAAAAAATGTTGTCGAAAGAATGCATTGGTTAAATTTGAATTTGATGATTATTCTACGAGACATTAGTTATCGATATTCAATTTGCGTGTATAATATTAAATAAAACAAAATGATGGTATTTATAAAAATATCATTATTGGACTGATCTACTTATCAATTTTTATTTCTTAATTTTTTAAACATGTATATGCATAATAGGCTTCTTAAATTAAAATTTGCTGCGGTATGACTTGCAGCCAGTTACTCCTCAGTGCATACTGGTCCAGAATGACGCCGGAATTTTGCAACAAGCACAGTAAAGCTAATAATGTCGTCATATACTTGTTACTCAACGCTTTCACGATCAATATAATATCGACGAGATATATCGGAGATGATAATTCTCATACACTGTTCAAAGTCATCATTTGAATGATGGTTTAAAGGATCATTCTCATTACATTTCCAAATTTTGGGATGATATGATATTGGACATATTAAGATTAATCCTATACAAATGTCAATCCAATCAAATACTTTCTATTAACTGATTCCACTATTTATTTATTTATTTATGCAAAGTAAACTCGTTAAATTTAATTTGGTGCAGTATGTCTTGCAGCCAGTTATTGGACTGTAGTAGACACTGGTCCAGAACGACGCCAAATAGCCATGGTCAAAATAATTTTCTACATGATAACGCAATAATAAATAGACGAAAAAATAGTACATCAGGACAAATAAAAACAGAGAAAAAGCGGAAAAAAGCTTGGAAAATATTATCATCCGCAAGACGCATGGAAAAAAAAACCTTTACGTCACCGGTTACGAAAATATTAATTTTGTATCAATTTATTTTATGATTATTTGTTATTTGCATTACAACCATCATGATCATGATCATTACAAATACAAGGTATGCTATAATTCCATGTATCGACTTCTTGAGAAAATTTTAATGCAAAAAATTCATCTCTAGTTTTTTTATCAATACCACTGTAGTTTGTACTCAATAAATTCTCATCTGCTCTAATACCATTTAGTTCCAAATCATCATTGACTTTAGTTCAGAATAACTCTAAGGGCTGGTTTTTTTCGTCCAGTTATAGTTAATTGAGCATTAAAAAAAGCTAGGTAGCTAATGGAGAGTTGGAATTACCGACTGTGTTTTAATAGAGTTTTGATATTTGGGTAATAGATGTCACTTGATGTTTATCTATATTACAGAAAATCCACATAATAAATAGAGCTAATTGCATGGAGTTTTATGTAGACCTCCAGGGCTAATTGACAGTATTATTAAACAATTCGTTGTTAAAAATAGTATATAATCAGTCTTAAATAAGAGAAGCTAAATATGGATTTTTTTTCAGTATGTGATTGTGTTAATTTCTTTTCAGGAGACGGTCAGATATTCTCTGGAAACAAGCTAATTTAAAAACATTAATAATTGTTTTTTTTTTTACCAAAAGTTGTTTTAATTATTGGTGAAGCTTGCGCAACAATTTTTCAATTCAACTACTTCAATAAAATTCATAATCTTTACAATTTTACATGTCATTATTCATGATAAATATTATATATATATTTTTCGATTTTTTGAGGAATCTCTACAGCCTGACATCTAGTATAAAATTTGGCCATAAGTTTCCCCGACTGGTATAAAGTTAATGTTCAGTTAACTATATTTGAAAACGGGAAAAGTTCGTTCATTGAATTTTCATCGCGATTTAATTGCAATAGTGGAATTGGTATATACTGGCGAAAGATAAGTGATAAGTTAATTTGTAAAAAATGTATTGTCAATTAATTAAAAACTAATTTACTAATTTACTTGATTTTAAGATTTTCTTTAAATAAAACTATAGAATGCATCGCTTAGTTGAAATTCAATAATTATTTCTTGATTTATTACGAGATAATATCAGGCTGAAAACATAATTAAAATTAATTTTAATAATTTTTTTTTATTTGAATTTTTTGGATAAATATTATTATAATCAAACAAAATAATAACATTATAATTACAATTTTTTTATAACAATTTTTTGTCGTTTGAAATATTATTATTAGTAACTTTATTTTTAATTATAACTAAAACCTATTATTTAGTTTTAAATTTGATAATTACCTCTTGACTCAGTACGAGATAATATCATTCAATTTAATTCGTATGAATATTATTTGAAACAAATAAAATAATAATATTACAATTACAATTTTTCAATATCAATTTTTTGTCATTATAAGTAGCGATTACGAGTTCATTTCTATCGCAATCAGCAACATAAATCGTTATATTTAAACGATCGAGGAAGCCCCATACTTTGACACTTCTACAACGATATTTATTATCACCATTTTTGCAGAAAAATTTTATAATTTTAATAACTTGTCGCTCAGTCCCATCACGAGCAGTATAATATTGACGAAATACCTATATCAGGAATGATAATTCTCATACATTCTTTAAAATCTAGATCATTCTCATTACATTCCCAACGTTTGGGATGACATAATGTTGGACAAATTAAAATTAATCCTACAAATGCCAATCCAATTAAGCACTTTTTATCAACTGATTCCATTATTTATTTATTTATTTATTTATTAATTTATTCAAGCAAAATAAACTTGTTCAATTCAATTTGCTGCAGTATGACTTGTAGCCAGTTATACTGTATGGTGCATACTGGTCCAGAATGACGACTGAAATTTGCAAAGAGCACAGTAAAGACAAGCAAAGCAGTTGAAAAAACAAGTTTTCACGTGGTCTACGTGACATTCAGACATTCTCAAATCATTCCAGAAAAAAAGCCTTGGTCAAAACAGTCTTGGTAAAAAAGGCGGGTAAATATTATCATCAGGGAGACATATGGAAAAAAAACACCTGCAAAATGCCTCAAGGCAGAAAATATTTTCAAATTTTAAATCAATTTTATTTATAATTATTTGATAACTACATTACAGCCATCATGATATCATGACGAATACATTTTCATCATAATTATTATCGAGTCTCTATATAGCATAGATTATCATCATATTGAGACCTAATTTATTTGAATGGAGATAATTTTCTTTAATTATAACTGAAACCCATTATTTAAATTTAAATTTGATAATTATCTCCTGACTCAGTACGAGATAATATTCTACTATCATAATTATCATCTGAAAATTTACTTTAATAAATTTTTTTTTCTTCAATATATGAATATTATTTGAAACAAATCAAATAATAATAATATTACAATTAAAATTTTTTGTCATTTAAAATATAATTATTAGTAATTTATATGACATTTTTAATGTTATTTTCTGAACAATCTAGTATGACTCGGGAACGTCTTCTACCGGTTTATGGTTGGCGAGATTTCTCAAAGCATGACTTATACCTTTTGACAGCCCATCATTAATGTAGCTGAAACCAACATCCCATCGAGTTTCGACTCCCACTGTTTCGGGATGGCTCAAACGAGCTCCTCCTGGATTCATATTAATTCTCCAGTCTATGATATATACTTTTCCTTCTCGACTGATATAAAAATTGACAGTGTGTACCATTGTCACTAGATCTGTTCATTTTGATAAAAAAAAAAACAAAATTAATAATATATAATTAAATATTTATTAAAGCCTTTTTTGAATAATACAACTTACACAGTAGTATTTGAAGTTCACTTCCTTCCGTGCGCGCAAATACTCTGCCTAAATTGCCGTTTGTACATGATATTGAATCAACAATCATCTTGGGATTGTAGGTAGTGATTACTAGTTCATTTCTATCCCAATCAGCAACATAATTCGTTATATTTAAACGATCGAGGAAGCCCCACACTTTGACACTTCTACAACGATATTTATTATCACCATTTTTGCCGAAAAATCGCATAATATCAATAACATCTTCATCCATTTGTTGCTCAGTTCCATCATGATCAGTATAATATTGACGAAATATATCAGGAATGATAATTCTCATACATTCTTTAAAATCTAGATCATTCTCATTACATTCCCAACGTTTGGGATGACATAATATTGGACAAATTAAAATTAATCCTACAAATGCCAATCCAATTAAACACTTTTTATTAACTTTTTATTAACTAATTCCATTATTTATTCATTTATTTATTTGTTCAAGCAAAATAAACTTGTTTAATTCAATTTGCTGCAGTATGACTTGTAGCCAGTTATACTGTATAGTGCATACTGGTCCAGAATGACGACTGAATTTTGCAAAGAGCCCTGAAAAAAACAAGTTTTCAGGTGGTTTACGTGACATTCAGACATTTTCAAATCATTCCAAGAAAATAGCCTTGATAAAGATAACTTTCTACATAGAAACGCAATAACGAATAGACGAAAAAATAATACATCAAGACAAATGAAAGCAGAGAAAAGGCAGGAAAATGCTCAGAAATTATCATCAGGGAGACATATGGAAGGAAAATGCCTGAAGCCAGAAAATATTTTCAAATTTTAATTCAAATTTTATTTATAATTATTTGGCATTTACATTACAGCCATCATGATTATGACGAATACATTTTCATCATAATTGTTATCAAGTCTCTGTAAATCAAAATTGATTGAGTGGTATGTCAATTTATAGTGTAGCATATAGATTATCATTTTATTGAGACCTAATTTATTTGAATTGAGATAATTTTCTTTAATTATAACTGAAATCCATTATTTAAATTTGCATTTGATAATTATGTCTTATAACTCATTACGAGATAATATTCTACTATCATAATAATCATCTGAAAATTTACTTTAAATTTTTTTTTCTCCAATTTTTTGTCATTTAAAATTTTATTATTAGTAATTTATATGACATTTTTAATGTTATTTTCTTAACAATCTAGTATGACTCGGGAACTTCTTCTACCGGTTTCTGGTTGGCGAGATTTCTCAAAGCATGACTTATACCTTTTGACAGCCCATCATTAATGTAACTGAAACCAACATCATATTGATTTTCGACTCCCACTCTGTCGGGATGGCTCAGACGAGCTCCTCCTGGATTCATATTAATTCTCCAGTCTATGATAGATACTTTTCCTTCTCGACTGATATAAAAATTGACAGTGTGTACCATTGTCACTAGATCTGTTCATTTTGATAAAAAAAAACAAAATTAATAATATATAATTAAATATTTTCTAAAGCCTTTTTTAGATAATACAACTTACACAGTAGTATTTGAAGTTCACTTCCTTCCGTGAGCGCAAATACTCTGCCTAAATTGCCACTTGTACATGATGTTGAATCAACAATCAACTTAGGATTGTAAGTAGTAATTTTTAGTTCATTTCTATCCCAATCAGCAACATAATTCGTTATATTTAAACGATCTTCGAAGCCCCTTACATGGACACTTGAACAACGATATTTATTATCACCATTTTTGCCAAAAAATTGCATAATATGAATAACATTTTTATCCATTTGTCGCTCAGTCCCATCACGAGCAGTATAATATTGACGAAATATATCAGGAATGATAATTCTCATACATTCTTTAAAATCTGGATCATTCTCATTACATTCCCAACGTTTGGGATGACATAATATTGGACAAATTAAAATTAATCCTACAAATGCCAATCCAATTAAACACTTTTTATTAAACTCAATTTACTGCAGTATGATTTGTTGCCAGTTACTGCATAGTTCATACTGATCCAGAATGACACCAAAATTTGGCATAAAAGACAGTAAAGCCAAGCAAAGTAGTTGAAGAAACAAGTTTTCAGATGGTCTACGTGACTTTCAGACATTCTCAAATCATTCCAGGAAAATAGCCTTGGTCAAAATAATTTTCTACATATTAAAGCAATAATGAATAGACGAAAAAATAATACATCAAGACAAAGGCGGAGAAAAGCTTAGAAAATATTACCATCAGAGAGGCATATGGAAAAAAAAAATCTTTGAATCACCTGTTGCTGAAATATTCATTTTATTTTAATAAATTTTATGATTATTTGTTATTTGCATTGCAGCCATTATGATCATTACAAATACAAGATATGCTATAAAATTCCATGTATGTATCGACTTCTTTTAATGTAAAAAATTCATCTCTAGTTTCTTTATCAATACCACTGTACTCAAGAGAAGTTCTAATACTATCTAGTTCCAAATCATCATCGAATTCGTGAATATCACCAAGTTTGTAGATCAAGTTTTCATCACAATTATTATTGAGTCCATTTTTCAATTGTAACGGTGGAATTGATAGACTGGCAAAGCATGAATGATACGTTATGATGATATCATCTCCTAAAAATTAAAAAAATTTATTTATTTTTTTAAAGAATTTACATCTTGTAATTATCATAAATTTTTTTTCTTATATTTCATCTTTAATTCACCTGCTATTACTGCTTTTCGACATGAGTCGTAATTAGATTCATCAACTGCAGAAAAAAATCCATCATAAGTACATTTTCAAAATAATAAAAATAAATTAAATTATCTTTTTACCTTGTGGGCATTCATGAAGTATCAAATTACTCGATATTTTATTTGACGCTGTTTTATTAATTGTATTGCCATACCAACAACTAATATTTTTCTCAGCTGAAATTTAATATTAATAATAAATATTTAAATAATAAATTTTGATACTTAAAAATTATAATTTTATGTTAACTTCGTCGTAAAGCTCGATGTATATTTTTTCAGTTCACGAAATTTGCAAGACCATGTGGTTTCTAACCACGTGCTAAAATGCTTAAGCGACGATAAAAAAATTCTATTGCAAATTTTATTTTATTATTTTAAACTAGCTAAATATTTTTTCATCATTAATATTTTATTTTTATCTCAACAATTAATTTTTGTAATATAAATAATTGTATACACACCTTTAGCCTTGTTTGGATCATTATTTCTATTGAAAATAGAAGCACAGTCAAATTCATTGATAAATAAAACAATTAAAATTACAATAAGATTAATATTTTCAAATTTCATGATGCAATTTTTTTTCCCACCCTAGCTGATGGAATTAAGAGTTGAAATGGCTAAAATATTTTATTTTTTTCTGGTTGTCTTGACCAAGGATTTACCAAGAATTAACGTCTTTTCTTTTCTTTCTTTTTGTGTTAGAAAAGTAATGGGTTTTTCCCATCCAGACACACACATTTAAATTTCTATTGAAAATAATTTTTAATTTTTTTATCAATTGTTTATTTTTTTTTTTTTTTTTAATTGATAAAGAAATGGCAGAATTTCCTCCGAATTTTCTCGGAGATATAATAATTATAAAAACAATAATTGGATTGGAAATGAATCGAGACGAAAATTTAGTGAATCAGTTTGATGAAGATTCAACTATAGATAGACCAATAAAACCTCGGAATAGAATCGTCAAATTTAGATTTACCCAAGGCAACATAATAATATTATTAATGAAACAGTTATTAAAATTAAATTAAAATTTAAAGTTGATGACATGTTGCCTTGGGTAAATCTAAATTTGACGATTCTATTCCGAAGTTTTATTGTTCTATCATAATTGGTGCACCAAAAAAACATTATGTTATCAATTATGATAGACCAATAAAAGATTATCCATGGATAATCTTTTTGATAAACATCACGATCACAAAATCACGATTTTTCAATGGTGATGTACATGACACTTTAACAAAAAAATAACAATATTAACTATTTAATTTACCAGTTTTTTTTAATTATAAAAACTTACTGGAATAAGTTTTTGCAAGCAGGAAGTCGAAATTTTTTTTCACAAATACTAATCTTTGAATATTAAAGAACAATTTTCAATACGACAATCGTTTTTTTATAATTTTATTATAATATATTTAAAAAAAAACAAAAAGTATATATGATTCAACATATTAGTATTAAAAGACAAAAAAAAATAATTATTTGTTTTAAAGCGACCTGCGTGTTTTGGTATAAGGGCTAAAACAAATACTTGGTACTTCACTGTCCAAATCAATTTCAATGTTAACTTCGTGTCTGATCGTCACACTGTAAAATAAAAAGTAATTCGAATAAATATATTAATTTATAATTTAAATGATAAAAGAAAAAAGTTTAAAATTATTCAATTTACTGTTGATCAATAGACGATAGTGGTCTCAAGACTATTTTACCACTCTCAAGTTCTATAAAAAGTATACCAGCTTCTGATGATCTTTTTTTTATTTTTCTTGCATTTTTTAAATCTTCAGGCAATTTCTCGTTGCAAGCTTGAATGTCAACTGTGTAAAAGACAGAGTAACTATAAAAAAAATAATATTTATCATTAAAAGTTTATTAGAGACATAAATAAATAATAAATTTTAACCCAATAATATGAATAGTTTTAAAAAACAAATAATTGGATTAAAATTATTGAATAATATTCAACTTACTAATCATCACTATTTTTCATCAGTATTCTTTGTTCAGGTGCTTTAAATGACGCAATCATTGGAAATTTTAGTTTCATTCTTCCGTGGGCATTTGGTTGATCAGCTCTAAATAAATAATCAAAATATTAATTAAATAATTTCAAAGAAAAAAAAACGGTTTGAAAAAATTAATTGATATTTGACTTACATTTCATGTTCTTTTTCTAATGGTAACTCTGCTCCGTCAAGTCCGTAACTATCGAATCGTTTTGAAGGAGCATTAGTAATTACAGGTAATAATTCTCGTCTGTAAGGAAATAATAATATTATTAACGATATATATTTAATTAGGATAGAGATGGTGTTTACATTAATAATAAATATGATAATTTAATAATTTTAGCGGAACCTGTTTTAACATTAGAAATAGGTAACATTGGAATAAAGCCATAAAGACCATTCGTTGGTGGTTCAGTTAGGCCTACGTGAGCTATAACGGAAACTGCATGTTTTATAATAAAACTGTAAAAGAAAAATAATCTTATTACTAATCTACATTGGTCAACAGTTTATATAAATAA
>JAPYYR010002608.1:0-25350 GCA_030523065.1 Aphidius colemani
TATTGCCTTGGGTGTTACTGATCAACAAGGAAGCATAGGTCATTCATTACACGCCCAAGAGGGTAAGGAAAAAATAGAAAAATTGTCGGATACAACAAATGAGACTGTGATGGCTCGACACATTTGTATAAAACTGGGATTACTTTTTCTAATTAATAATAGTCAAAGACTCTTTCAGTTGTCCTCTGAGTATTTTTAAAATTTTTTTTAAGGACAAAAGTTGCAGTTTGATGCATTTTGAATTGACCTGAGGGACATTTAACCAGATGTTATTTTTTATTCTATTTTTTTAACAGCCTCCCATGGTGAAAAAGGATATTCACCGAATATGCAATCCAAATAATATTTTGAAAAATTTACCGGTCATGTCTTTCAAGCCACATGGATATAATATGTAGAGAAATATAAAAAATGATGATAAAAGATTGACCCCGAGGGTCAATAGATATCACATGTCACCAGACTATTCAATGATTAATAAATTAAATTATTATATAAACTGTAAATTTATGTGGAATCTAAACTTTTTTATTTTCAATTTATTTATCATTTTAAAATGAAAAAATAGTCATTTACATCAAATCAAAATAGACAATATAATATCTTGTATCACAAATTGAAATATAATATTATTTATATTTAACCGCAATAAAAAATAGAAAATAAAATATTATACTATCTATATATATTGAAAAAATTTAAAAAAGAATGAAAACTTTTTTCAAGTATTTTGAACTTTAAAGTGAAAAAGAAAAAACATTTTATTTTTATTTTTCATTCTAAACTATTATTATTTGAGGAAAACTAAATCAGTAAATTTTTATTTCGAAATTTTTTGAAAAGTTAAATTCAAGTTATGGAATATGCCAATTGACTGGGTAATCAGTTTGTTGAAAACTACAATTCACATTTGTTAAAGTGTTAACAAACGATAAAATAAGTTGGTAACAAAGTTATAATTTTTGACTCGTGACTGGGTATCTTGATATTTTAGCTTCACGACCTTTTGCACTGAACAATTTATAATCTCAACATAAACATTTCCCTTTATTTCCATATTTAAATTGTTTATTATTATTTTTTCACTTTTTAATTTCACACATGTATATGAAAATACGTTAATATATTTACTGTGCTTTTTTACAACCACACATCGACATAAATATTATATTTGTACGGATATTCACTGGGATAAACTCAGACTTTATCTGTGACTCAGTAGCAGCCTTGTTAATATTATCATTACTATTATTATTTTTTCCATAAAACGTGATTTTTAAGTAAGCATCGAATGCGCATTATTGCTAAATATAATTCAACGAGACGACATTCTTCAACAAGTCATTGTACATTGCAAAGAATTTTGAAAAAAGAATTTGTCATCGCGAGCAAACAAATTAAATTTAAAAACAACTAAATCATTTAAAAATTATTATAAAAATATCGTTGACGTGATATGTATATATATACTTGATTAAAAAATGTGTAACTTGATCGTTGAGGAATTTTTTATTTTAAATTTTTTGAAGAAAAACTTAATTTCCGGTGGTGAAGTTGAAGAGCCGCGCAATCGAATCGCATCACAATTTGATGGTCCGATATGTACACGACAGAATATTGTTGACTGCGGTTGGTCAGCAAAAGAGACAGACACCTTCTCGAATAACGTGAATGCAGTTTTTTTTGTTTTTATTTTTTGGCTTTTATATCATGTGTGTAATGTGTACTCAATATATTCACTACAACTACACACCTATACAATCAACTGCAGAATGATCTTTTCTGTTTTTTTATTATTTGTCTTTTAAATCTCTTGTAGTATATTTATTTTAATTTTTTTTTCCTCACTATTTACCATGATGAATATTTAAATTAATGCCGTTACAATGGTCATTTTATTTTTTGCATGTCGATGGTGTACGAAGTAAATGAAAGGAACCACAAATTTATTCGTGATGGGAGGTCTAACGAGTGGATCAATGCACTTTCAAATCAAATTTTTTTTTCTTCATTATAATTAATATTTCAAAAAAATATTTATCAAACTAAATTAATTATTTTTCAGATGTTTTTTTTTTTTTTTTTGTACAATAATTTCCAATTAATATGCGTTTATGCTCAAGTAATTTTTTACGTTTAATTTTTAATTATTTATTGGCAAATAATGATTGGCAAAAAAAAAAAAATAAATAATGCTCGAATCAAGACGAGAATTTTTTTGAAAATAGTTTAAACTTGTATGTAATTGCTCTGCAAATTTTAAAAATATCCACTGATGTGTTTTCTTGAGAAAAATTTTTAAAAAAATAAAAACTTGATGATGAAATTTAAATTGAAAAATAAAAATTGATTTATTTCGAAAAACAACGGCCAGTAAAATTTCTAGAATATACAAGCAGTTGTTGTCGTTGATATAATAATAGGATGATAAAATTGTAAAATAGCAATATTTTTAGCGTCTATATTTCCGTTCAAAGTTTACAAAGTGAGTCATTGTTAAAGGATGATATCAATGTCGCGTCAAGCAGTCTACATGAGAATTTAATAATCAAGTGAATTAAATATACTTGTGAGTAAGTCATAGCTGGATTATTAACTTCCGCAATTTCTGCGGCATGATCTAAGCGTATTTGTACACGTATGAGTTATAAATCATGTTAATATCAGAGTCGCATCTTCACAACAGTTAAAGACCTTCGATCGGTCCAGGGATATGCAACAAGCCGGATCTAACTTAACAGTAATTAATGCAGTCAAGCAAACGGATTATTTATTGAATTGTTTATGCTCTCATGTCTTTTTTCTAAAAACAAAAGTTTTCTTAATAAAATAAAGCCTAATAATTCGAATTTTTATTTAAATAAAAGATTAAAAAAATAAATTTATATTTGAAATTGTAAAAAAAAGTCTTAAAAAAATATTTTCTAACCGATGATTTAACGGGCGTTAAATAACTAGCTACAAAAAACCCAAGTCCCTTCATTAATTCCACCCAGAACAAACCCAATCCATTCACAACATCTTGAGCCTTGGGGTTGTACGAAATTTTTTTTTCATTTAATATTATTTTATTTTCCCCCAGCGTTTTTTAAAAATATTATTTTCGTTATATTCTTTGATCTTGAGAGTACAAAAGTTATGGTTAAGACATCAAATATGAAACAAAGGGTGTTGTGCAGGTCTCGATGGAAAGACATTGTTCATTCTCTTCATGTTATACTGAATAGTTATAAAGAAAAAAATTTATATAATAATAAAATGGTTCATGGGTTTAGTATAATCGTCTTGAATATACATATAAATTTTTTTTTTTTTATTTTATAAATTTATATTGTTGCATGACTGCCCAAAGAACTCATAAGCACGTGCTTGAGTAAAATACTCAGTATGTTTATACAAAAGAACCCATTCAAAGTGCTCTAAAATAAGAAAAAAATTTAATTTTTTTTATTGTAATTTATTTATTACAAAGCTTTTTATAAAGGACCAAGTAAAATAATTTTTTTTCCCCAAAATAATTCACTGTAAACTCAATAAACAAACTGGTGACATAAAATTTAAGATTAAAATCAAATTAAATAACATCAATTTTTTTTATATCTCTATTTGTATGATATCGTTATTAAGTTGTGGACATATCAACTGTATTTTTTTTTTATCACTGAATTTAAGCGTATCGAGAGCAGACAAGATATGATTTGTAAAAAATAAATAGATTAAAATTAAAGTTTAAATAAACTTGCTGAGAAATTGTTTGAATAAAAAATTACCTACAGATGTTTTAATCAATTTTTCAACACAATTAAATATTTATTTATGTGTTTTAATTATAAAGCTTGTTTATCAGTGTTTTTATAACTTGAATTATTTAATTATCAGTTGATATCAGTTATCGTTAAATATTACGAGCATATTCGAGTGAAAAAAAAAAATCATTTTTGATGCTGTCGTTGTTTATACAACTCAAGATGATGATAATATATCTACCAAGAACTTTGATATTGTGGTGTCACTATCATCAATAACTTTTGCAATAACAAATAACGGTTGTGTCTATAATTTTATATATATTTATTTTAAAAATTCCTTGTGTTTGTGGCAGTTATTATCACTTCGACTTTAGCATATGTCATGAATTAACACACATCACATTGAGTAATTAAAAAATTTGTATAAATTAATTTTTATAATCATAAATTTATGCAAAAAAAAACCATTGACTTTATATTTATGAAAAATTAAGAATATTATTTATAATATAAATATCAATTCACATCAGTTTGTTGATATTAAAATTTAGTATTAAAATTAAATTGACAAATGGGCATTTCAATTAACCTGTGTGTGTGTGTGTTTGTGGATATTTTGTAATTTATTTTTGAAAATAAATAAAAAAATCTATAAAATTAGTTGAAGAAAGAGATGGTATTTGTGGCAGAGATATAAAAGTAATTTTTAATTTTTCTATTATATATTTATATTGAGATTTAAATGTATTTATCAGTAGTGAATGTTTATATGATGGGAATATGTCGATGGCCCCGTGATGTCAGGGTCACATTACTATATGAAAATCTACAACATAAATATATTTAATCCTTGATTTGCAGTCAAGATATTATATTATAGCAGATGGGCGTTTTGACTTTACTAAAGGCGCGAAAGCGATAAATTAGTTGATTATAATCAGCTGAAATCTAGCTCTCTATACACATTAGTCGTTACTTTTTTTTCAACTGATCATTTGACTCATATTGTATATCTAAGCAAAAAAAAAAAAAAAAGAAAAAAAATTATGTAAAAATAATTTATTTAAATTTTAATATTCAATTTAATAATAAAACAAAATAAATTAAATAAAAATTCTGTTTATTTTTTTCGCATGATTAGAAAGTTGTGAAGTTAAATATTTAGCTAATGAAAAAAATAAAAATTGTTAACTGATTAACAAACACTAATTAAATATGTCGATATCATGTCGATCGCAAAATCCTATGATACGAAAAAAAAATGTTAAATCTCATTTTACTTGAAGAAGAAGAAGCACATAGAATAATATGTTGCCTTGCCGAAGGCGAGAAAGTATATTTATATTCGTCTCAATAATATGCCGAGTGCACAACTTGACTTAAATATTTAAGACAAAAAATTACTTTTTCAATAATAATAATAATTTCAAGAGTAATTCAATGTATTTAGTGTTCTTATAGAATAAACAGTTTTCAACTCAAAAGACAAGATGGACAAGATGATGGCCCAGAAGTGATGATGTCTTGTCGACTTATTAAATTGTATACAACATGCAAATGCGTGCAAATAATTTAAATATAATAGTAGGTCACATCACATTTTATTATTTCTTCAACTTTTTATTATTTTTTTTTCAACAAAAATAATTTTCTTTTTATGGAAATTCCGTTTTTTAATTATTTCAAAAATTCACTCCACCAAAGATACGAGTTTAATACTTTTTTCACGTTATTATTTGATTTTTTTTTTTTGCCCCAAATATATTATTTACCAAAAAAGAAAAAGAAATAAACTTTTTCTAAGACAGTGATTTACACTTTGTCTTGAAGCGTTATGATGATAAATATTTTAATACGATAAAAATATAGGAAAGATGAACCAGTGAGATCATTCAATGCCGTCAGCAATAAAATGAAATAGAAGATATTTAAAATATACATACGATGAGATTACCTACAGATATATTGTCTTGCAGTATTTATTTCTTTGAAAATAATATATTTTTTTTTTTTCAATTTTATACTTATCGCGTTTTAAAAAGACACGCGTGCGCAAAACCAGATGTTTGTTACGTGTCAGCAATTTTATTGTTTCACACATTGTTTAAACATGGTTTTTGTTTTTTATTATATCATTTGTTTTGGTATTTATTTTTATTATTTATTTAAGCCATTTGACCTTCGAAAATTTAGTGTGTTCAGGCAAATTATGCTGCTGGGCGTGGGTGTGTTGCATTGAAAACTGGTTTCACTTCTCGATCATAAAAATAAAATAATAAAAGGTGTAGATCGTAAAAAGCAGAATGGACTCATATGGAAAACGAAGAAGATGATGCGTTTTAGTTTTTTTTTTTAAAAACAAAATTTGTATATATCTCAGTGGGGTTACTTTAATCACGATGATAAGAGGCAATCAGAGATAATATAAGTAAAGAAGTATGAACTTGTGATAAAAATATACTCGACAAGTAAACGAGTGAAAAAAAAAGGGAATTTTTATATCAAAAAGTGTATAAATTCGTATGGGAAATATTGGCTCAATGTCTTAACATAAAAAAATATTTACGAGCATGGCTAAAAGACAAATACAGAAATAAATAATATTTATTACAACAACATTATATACGTCTTAAGTATAACACACAAGGAATAAGTGGTTATTTATTTTCCCCATCTCATTTAAATCTTCAATCTTTCACTTTTGATGCAAACACGACAAGAGTGTTTTTTTTTTGCTTGATAAGCTTTTTCTTTCGAAAAAAGTAAAAAACCACAGTGAAATTGAGTTATGAAAAGATACAAATTCGCGTGAAAGTGCTTTTGACTTTATCGACAGTTAAAAATTGATTGCATCAATTTTTCCAACGAAAAAAATATACATATTGCTCAAATGTTTTTGATTTTTTCTGCACACTTGGATAAGCATGAAATTTAAAGTTTGATCAAGTCAAAAATATCGAAAATTACACGGAGAAAAATGAATAAAATTTACTCTGATAATTATAAATAAAATCGTAGTTAAAGTGAAAAACAAAAAAGAAAATTTCAAACGAGTATTAAAAGCGAATGATTATAAGCAAGTTTGAGTACATAAAAATTTGACAAATTTTACAGCTCAATGTATAGCTGTTTAATGCAATTTTTATACTCTTTAAATCAAAAATACTCTCATCATCAAATGAGGCTATCATAAAAAAAAAAAATCAACTGATGACCCCCGATTAGAATTCCAACTTCTCAGTTGGATAAAAATTTTTCATCTCAAATAATAAATAAAATAAAATTTATATAATAAATAAACGTGATTTACCATCGACTTAGAAAAACCCAGCCTAATCTATGCATAGACACACTCACATTCTGATGGAAAAAAAAAAAAAACACCCGAGTGATTTTCATTAACCACAGGAGGCCGCGACATATTAATGCTACCCGACACCTAATCTGCTTCATGCAGCAATATAAACGCACTTCCTTTTCTTCCAAACTATGACATTTTTTTTTTTTTTCGGGACAGAAGCCGTTGCATTTTTTACAAGATTACGCTGCGACAGGTTTATCAGAGACCACACACATTAAGCTCAATAAAGTCTCACAAAAAAACGACGTATAAATCAAAAATATCCCGATATATTATTTTCAAAAATTTAGCCAAATCTAAAATTTATTTGGTTCACATAATAATAGCTGTTATAACGTAATTCCATCAAATCGATCGTTGAAAACGTGACTTTGCACAAATATACAAATCATCTCGGGCTATTTTCTACATTCTAAATTGCACTCCTTCAAAGGACAAAATTGATAGACAATTTTTTTGATTTTTTTATTTTAAATTTATAGAAAAAAAAATAAAAATAAAATAACGAGAAAACAGAAGAGAAATTGTTTTTCTCTCTCGGGCTAAATATACATATAAATGATTTCTTCGGAAAAAAAAAAAAAAAAAAAAAAATGTGTATTGCAGGTTTGTTCTTATGTATATTATTTTATGGCTAAGGGGCCCCAGAAAAAATAGGGGGTGGAAGGTACACAATGGTCCCCAACACAGGGGGGTCATTCAAAAAATAAAATAGAAAAAAAAAAAAAAGGTAAGTTGAGACGCGTATGCTGGCAAGACACAATATACCCAGGCTTTTTGATGAAAAACAGACACTGAGATAATACAAATAATATTTTATGTATTCACATGGGTAAAAATACTATGAATATTAGGTATCAACTGTTACGTGGTAATTGAATTTTGATACAAGGGGTCTTTAAATTATCTCCAAATTAAATACTATCAAATTAATAGCGAGGGGGCAAAGAAGAAGCCATACATATATTCACATCATCATGGTGATTGTATGTCTAATCCTTTTTGCCTTGATAATATAATTTTTATTATTTTTTTTTTTTCATCTATAAATTATGTGTGGCCTCTTTTGTTAAATTACTAATTTGTTTTATTTTTTTTTTGAATACAATATTTTAAATATCAATCAAAAGATAAAACATCAAAATTGTATGTAGAAAAAATCAAAAGAAATTTTATATAAAAGTTAAACTTGTGATGTATAAATGAATAATAAGCATCTTTCGAAAATGATTATTCTTCGTTATTATCCACACCTTTTTTTTTTCTCTCTCAATTGTTTTTTTTTTATTGGTACTTATTTGTTCACATCAAGTGTCAATCTGTAGTACCAATTAAAGTGATGATCCACACCTATTATTATTGTTGTTGAGAGAAAAATGTCTTGTAAGTTTCAGTCAGAGTGTACTGATAAGATAAAAAAATATATAAAATAAAAGGGACACAAGGTTTTGAGTCAACCGTTGAAACTATCTGCTGTGTATAAAACTAAGATGAGAAATTTTTTTTATTTTCAAGCTACGAATCGTGGTCATGTCTATATAGTTCTTTACAGTCTTTATTCATCCATCTTCTTTTTCACGTTTATATATATAAAAGGGGCATCACGGACGAGCCCAAGTCCGGACACGCTATGATAAATTATTCATCATGTCTACTCGTGTGGCGACTATGTACTTGAAAAAATCACAAGGACCAAGTCTTGATGTACTATTTTACAATATTTTCAACACACCCAAATCTGTCTTGTATGATTCATTTTTTAATTAAAATTATATCATATTATTGTCGCGATTAGAATTTAAAAAACCACAACTGACAAGTTAAAAAAAAGCATCAAAAAAGTATCAACAAATTGATATTTTCATTGATGGAATTGTACTGTTTATAAATTAAATTAATAAGAAAATAATAGCTGCTAATAATGTGACTTTGTAAATAATTAAAGTCATGATAATTATTATTTTTTCTTTCAAATATCAAATTAATTATTGATAGGCATGTTTTTTTAATTTATAAAAAAATAAAACATCTCCTCCTCATATAGGTGTTCTACAGTGATGACAAGGTAAACATCAAATCAATAAAATATGTTCTTCATAACAAGTAGAAAAACTACCTATATAAACACATATTTTTTCCAATGTCATTAATAAAAAGAATTTGTGTTTAAATTTAACATAAAAATATATATTTTTTCTATCGAGTGAATTATAGTGAATTTATCGGGCTTTGGCTTATTTAAAAATTTTATTATTCAGCTATTGTAAACCTCATTACAACTCGAACATCATGTCAATAAATAAAAAATTAATAATAATAATTGAAAACACGAAAAAAAAAAAAATATTCAAGTATAGTCAAGTGACCTTCGCACTTTCGTGACGTTAACATCGATTTAATTTAACTGTTTTTAAGTCACGAGTATGTCAATATACACAAGAGTTCAACAATATGTAATATAATTGAAGAATATGTATATTTATTGCTTAAATAAAATGATTTATATTTATATAAATAAATATACACACAAAATAACACTTAAGGACAATTTAAATATTAAAAATAATCAAGAAAAGAATGCCATTCTTGAGATAAATAAATAATTGTCTATTTGAAATTGAAAAAATAATGAGAGCATATCAATTCAATGATAAAAAATGTAATTGATAAAATTTAATATAAATCAATAGGTTAATTTTCAATCATTGATACGTTTAAAATCATCAGATAAAAATAATGGCAATTATTATATTTTAAAATTAGATAAATACAATTAACTATGTGATTTTTTTTCAACTTACCCACCCAAGTGATGTTGAAGACAATATTACTGTTGCTGCTGTTGTTGTTGTTGTTGTTGTTGTTGTTGTAATCAAAGATAATCAAAGTAAATTGTTTATTAATTATCAAACTTTATCCATCGAGTATAATGATTTTTATCTATCCAACTTAATAATTCAATCGTCACACACTTATTGTTTTAATTTAAAAAAAACAAAACTATCACTTTCACTAGCACAAACTTCACTTATTATTTTTTTTATTTTAATATAAATTCCATTAGTGTATCCATTGATTGCATAGAATCAATTTAGAATGCTGTGCTGTGGTAAAAAAGCTACATAAAATTTTAAAAAATTGTTTGTTTATATTAAATCTTGGCGCGCAGGTCTGTCTGTTTATGATATCAGTGGGAGAAGATAGGAGGTTTAAATCAAAAAAAAAAATAGAGATGATAAGAGAGCTGATAAAACCGGCAGCGCGTTAGCTTAGATACCGCTGTTTGGTACTGACTGAAGAGTGAACACGAGACCAAAGCACGAGTATCTTCAACAAAACGGAGCAAGTTGGTGTGTTGAGGTCTCTCCCGCCACATTGTAAAATAAACGCACACTATTATGTTAGGGCTGATGTGTAGCATAGTAAAAGCATTACTTGATTTTTGTTGGATTATTACCGCTGGTTTTTAAACAGTTCTGAATGACGACCGTCAGACTGGCGCCACTCGACAGCCTACCATTGCAATATCAAACAATTTCACCTCAACCCCAACTTCAACCCCTTTAAACACGTAAAAATTGAAAAAAAAAAAAACCAAAAAAATCATTAAATAAATAAATATCAATACGTATATTTATGTGCTTATTTAATTTTTATTTATAAAATTAAACAAATAAAAAAAATAATTTAAAAATTTAAAAATAAATTTTACTCCAAATTGTAAAATTATTTTTAAAATAATAATAATTTGAAAGATTCCAACCGGTTTCAAGGCAAAAGATAAGTTTGCAGTTTCTTTTTTTTTTTTTGGGCTGATAAACGAAAGTGACCACTGCAACTTGGAGAAAGAAATAAATAAATAAAAAAACAGGAGATAAAAGCGTTTGAGATATACATAAGTAGAAAAAAAAATAAAAAAAAAAGAATAATATCTGAGCTTGGGGAGTCAGGGTATGATATAAACCTTAAGGGCTTTTAAAAAGATACATAAAAATAAATAATAATAATGATTAAGAAGAAGATTTCTATTGTCATTGTTTCTGTTACTGAAGAGAAAAAAAATAAAATAAAAATATAATAAAGGAGTATCAAAAGAATATAATTGAAATATGATTTCTTTATTATTTCAACGGTAAAAATAAAACGGCTCATTTTGCGTCAATAAAATATAATTGAGATTGTAATAAATGTCTTGCAATTACATTTATAAATATAATTACATCTTCAGGCTATCGAAACTATCGAATAAAAAAAAGTACATGCATGAAATGAAGAAATTAAATTGAAACCAAAATAATAATTGGATCTGAATAAGAGAAATAAAATTCAACTAGCTTCAGGTATTTTTACCAAGGAAATTTGAAATATCCAGTCCAGGAAATAAATTTCTGTTTGAAAAATCTGACAATGTGACCTTAAGACCACCTGGGTTGACACCCAGCATGATGTGTCTCCACTTAAAAAATAATTGTTGTCAAAAATGCCCTGAATATACACATTGCTTGAATGTTTACCAAAATAATCAAATCTTTTCCTCTTATCTGACAAGTCTAGCCATAAAATAAATCTATTCTCCAATCGCAAATCAAAAAGATTTTTCATTTTTTTTTTTTTCGCAAAACCCACCAACCCTTGTATATTTATCTCAAGAGATTTTTGTTCCTAAAACTTCCAGGAAGAGTCATTAATATTTGGTTTTATTTATGTCTTTTATTTTTTTTAAAAAAATTTATTCTCGTCAAGTTAATCTTGTTTGACTCGTGGTTGTAAATTTCATGTGCTCCACCCATAAGTATGAAAAAAAAAATATGTAAAAAAACCTTTTTGACATTTGGAGTTTTTTAACGAATCATCATGACCATCATTGTCATCCACAATATGCTCATTAAACATAACAACCTTGAAAATTATTTAAGCTCTTTGACTACCACAACAACAAAACTTACTAAAACTATTTTAATATCATTAATAATTTTTTTAATTATTTTTATTTCATTAAGAAAGGCGAAACTCCTTCAAGCTAATGTGTCAGGTTATCAACTATTTTACAAAATGATTTACGATCTACCTACACTAATAAACATCAATAAAAATAATAATATAATTATTATTATAAATAAAAATAATAAAATTATCAATAACATCACAGTAAAAAAAATAGAAAATAAATTTAAAGAGAAATTTAAAAAATTCTTGTAATAATAGTGTTAAAAATGACAATAAAAAAAAGAATGAAAATAAAATGTATTATTACTGTATTTAAATTATGTAAATTTGAAAATTTCATTATGATATTTTTTATGTATTTGAATTTATAATTTTTTATTTTTATAATAATACAAATTTCAGGTGGTGGTTGATGTGGTTGATGATTTTGCATCAACAATTTAACGTCAATGCTACCTGGGAGTTCCTGAGGATAAGGCTGGATGATGAGATAGAAAGAGAATTTCCCCCAAGGCCGAAGGATCGAACCTTCAGCCTCGCTTTTTTGTTTTTTAGCAAAGAAAAAAAAGTATAAAAAAATGAAAATTTAGAAAGATACGTGTGGGCCAACTAAACAACCCAAAGGATCCCAATTAAAAACCTGTTTTGTCCTACAGGTCAATCATAACCAAAAGAAACATTGATCCATGTTCTTTTTGTTTATTTTTATTTATTTTTTTATTACTTTTACTACTAACTTTCTAGACAAAAAAACTCACTGCCTAGTTTTATGTGAACTCTTATAACACCCCGTTGTGCTATGCTTGTGTTTATTTACTTTTTATTTTACACGTTCCGTATGTATACACACATTGCGGTTTTGTGTGTTGAGTTGCGTTTTAACATGAAAATATTATCTACAAATAGATACTCATATGCGTGGTAAAGGTGAAATCCTTCTGGGCTTTTGATCAAAGTATCACGAGAACCAGAAGCAATTAATTTATTTCTTTTAAAAACTACGGATTTTTATTTATTAACAGCTTTTTTTTGATGTATTGATACGATGACTTCTTTAGGATAATCAAGTTAATATTATTCTGAATAAAATAGTATATGTTTACTTGGTAAATGTCAGATATTTTTTATATATAAAAAATGTTCAAGTTGTTTTTAACAATGATGAAAAGTTCAACATACATCATAAATTAGTTTGAGAATAATTTATAAATAAAGCATGAGAATGTTGAGTTGACAGGATGCTTACTTTTAGAGATTATTACTTTTAAAAGAAGAAAAGAAAAATAAACAACAAGGAACCATCTGCGTCAACTGTCTGAATAAAAAATTCAGTAGTTATATTAAAAGAAACGCAAAAAAAAATTCAACTTATCACCGATATTTTATGACAATAATTTTATAATAATTTAATGTTTAAAAAAATACGTCGTTGTTGATCAATATGTTCATAAAAATGTATAATTATTTTGGTAAAAATTATTTAGCCTACTAAATTGTTCATATTGTTTAAGCGTTCACCTGTCTGGTGAATATTTTTTTACCCCAAAAAATACTGATAACAGGAGAGTTCCTAACTCACGTAGACATGTCATTGTATTTAATTAAATAATTTATAATAAACATCGAATCAATAGACACAATGATTATCATATTTATGTCACGCAAAATCCTAATAATATAAATAAATTATATGAGTACTTACATAACATGAAAATTCAGCCAATGAGAGCCTGCCAACACCAAATGGCCGCCGGCTTTTTATATATTTTGCTCTATAAAATCCTAAAAAAAAAATAAAATAATAATTTGTAATTATTAAAATACTTTTAAACTAACTTGTCTTAATTAATTGATAAAAATATAACCTGCGAAATCCATTGATGATGGCCAGTACTTGATGAGTCATGTTATTATTTGTAAATAAAAAATAAAAAATACATTTACACTTGTCTCCAACCGGCAAAACACCACCATTATTATTTGCCCTTGACAAAATCTTCAAACCTTCAAAATAACAGCTAAATTCACTTTGATTATTTCAAATTTTTGCACATTCGTTAGTACTGATCGCGTTACTGTATTTTATAATTGATTTACACTATAATTAACCATGTAAAAATAACACTTTGTTATCTTTTTTTTTCTCACTCTAAATGCTCTTGGTTTAACACTGTTTTACACGAAGCTCTTGTTGCACTAGTGACACGGAGCGTCGTAGGAGACAAGATGGCCGAGTGACCCACTAAATATATTGACAATAACAAGAAAAAAAGATGGCGCTTCGAACGAAAAAAAAAAATTGCCGCGCTTTGTAAACTTTGTGTTGACTAATTTTTGAAAGAGAGAGAAAGAAAAAACAAAAGAGAGACAGTTGGAATAACAACAACAGAACATGATAAATATTTGTTGTCAAAAGATAAAATTATCAGCTGTTTTATTAATTAGCCATCAGATCAGTGTTGACATGACAAAACATGGACTTTCAATCATCAACATCCAGGTTATGGTTTTATAATTAACACATTAATTAAAAAGAATAATTCTATAAACAATTTAATTATTTTTCAGGATCCTATGGAGCATTATCAATTATTTGTTTAAATAAATGACACATGTGTACGTGAATTATCAATTGTCATTAGTATTTTTTTGTGTAAACATTAAACAATAACAAGAGTACAATAAGAGTTCTTGTTTAACAGCCAATTCAACATTTATAAATTATTTATTTAATTATCAGCTTATTGTTTTTAAACAATATAAACAGCTGTTCATTTAGTCAGCTAATTAAAGTGTTTTACTTTGTTTAAACCAATTTTTCAAAAGAAGAATCATCAGTTATTTTGTTTATTAACTACTTTCATTATATTTATCTGCACAATGTGCACTATCAATTAATTTAACTACTAAAGTGCTGCAACGACATTTCCTTTTTTTTTTATTACAATAATTTATTGAAGGTCATTGTTTTAAAATACTGCTTGAACAAATATTTCCCAATAAAGTTGACCAAAAAAAAAAATGTAATTTATAACTACAATAATAGCTTTTTTTATTTTTACATAACAAACAGCTGTTAAATTAACAGAATAACTTTTATTTGAATTAAGCCAATTAGCAATATCCACTGGAGAATAAAATATTTTAAATAAACAATAACGATGCAATTATTGATATATGTAATTATCCATTCAATTGCATTTGCACAATGAAATTATATTTATTCAGTAAATCAGAAAGTAAAATAGAATTGCTTCTACCTGTGTATAAAATCTTTCAGATAAAAAATATACAATTCGTGTCTTTCACCAACTTGGCCCTGAAACTAATTTTTTTTTTTTTAATTTATTTTCTTCTACTCATCAAATCCAATCACAAACCCAACGGGAATCATCAGACTATTTTTTTTTTTACCCAGATGATTATAACTATTTATTTTTTATAAATTTTAATTAGTCATATTCTTTAAATATTATATGAAGCACTGATTCAACAAACAAATCTGTCTTTTTTTAATAATATCCACATTGACGAGTCAATAAAAAAACAAATTAACAACACTCTTGAATAAAAAGTATATCACAATGATAAAATTAAAATCGTTACACGTTTATCAACAGCATTATGATACGTAAATTGTCATTGTTGTTTTTATTGATCATGCAAACGGATAATTAAAAAAATTTAAAAGATTCAATGTTCACATGTGTGTAGGATTTATTTATTTATTATTTTTTCTTTTATGCAAGTATATGTGCAGGATATAAATAGTTTAAACGAGCATTCAATAGCTCAGTGGTACAAGAACAAACCATTGTGATTACAATTCTCTTGATCGTTCAGCTAAAAGTAATAACAAAATTAATAAAAAAAAAAAAACTATGAAGCTTGTTATTTTAACTGTTCTATTTATCGGGTAAGTGTGAGAGAAAAAATTGACTAAATTGTTAAATTAATTTACTCATTCATTGTCATTCAGGTCATCAAGTTATGGTCAACTGACACCAAACTGGACAAAGGACATTCTGGAACGTGTCAACAAATTAAACACAAATATACAAGGAAATGTTGTTCGTTTAAACAAACAAATTCAAGAATCAATGAATGGCAAACTGGCATTTGTTGATCGTCTAAATGAGGATGTTGCTAGAAGAGTTGGTAATTATTGAATTTATTTTTTGATTTATAAAAAATCATATCAAAACAAAAATTAATTACATTTTTCTTTTTTTGTTTTGTATCATTAAATTGTAAATTTTATTTTCACTTCTTTCACCTTTCTTCTTTGAAATATTACAAATATTTCCAAGACACTGTGAAAGCTTGATAGTCAATTATTAATTTTATTTATTATATTTATTATTTTATTTAATGGGAAATTTTTTTAATTATATTTCATATTTTAAATGAGGGTATCATGTAAAAATATATTCACATGTTTCTTTGGGTCATGACTTATGACACGTTTGGTGTAAAAATTTTTTTAACATTGATTATTGCAAATACTTTGAATTATTATGAAACAAATAATATGCATAAATAAAATATTATGATGCTTCATAGTACTATTTACGTGTGACTCTGATATCTAGGTTTTTCAATGGGTCGAGTTGTTTAACCTTTTATTCCATCATCTCAATCTTCATTTTTATATTTTTAAAAATTCTTATTTCTCTCCTTTCAATATATATTTATTATTATTTATTTATCTATTATTTTTTCATTTATTTTTTCCTTTTCTATATGATTTTTTTTTCTTACATCTGATTATTATTTAAAAAAAAAAAATCTCATTATTATTATTAGTGTTAATGGCTCTTTCTGTTATCTGATTTTTCATGACATATGAAACGATGCAACATGTACTTAATGTGCTGTTAACGTGTTGCACCTTTTTCAAGATTAACATAAAATTATCAGTGTGTAAATGAATTATTATTATTTTATTTTCATAAAACAAATGAAAAGAAATTAATATTATTTATAGGAAAAGTAACTGAAGAGGCAAGACGTCTTCCTAAAAATAGTCATACAATTAGTGTTAATAACAATAATGGCTCATCAAGAGTAATTGTATCTGGAACTGGAGATGATGGTCAACCATACTTTCGTGATATTCAGGACACAGTTATTGATGGAACTCTTTTTCATACAGAACGTGTTTATAATCCAAAAACTAAAAGTATGGATGTGTATGAATATACACTTGATTTAAATGATCCAAATGCAAAGCCAATTCCAACTGTTAAAGAATAAAAAAATTCATTTTAAATTGATACATGGGAAACCATAATAAGGAAATTAAAATATGAAATTTAACTACTTTGATGCTTGGTTTATATTTTATTTATGGAATTATATGTCTTATCAAATTTCAATTTACAAATTTTATTATGACTCATTAGTTATGACTCATAAGGAAAAAAAAGAAAAGATAATTATTCGAAAGGCTATTATTTACTAAATTAACTCATTAAAATAAAAAACTTCATGTGAATAATTGTATTGTTGGTTTTTGTTATTGTTTTATTTATTTTATATTTTTTTTCATGCACAAAGTTTATTTTTATCAACAACATATAAAGTTTTACGAGCATGAAATTTTTAAATTGATTCATAACTTTGTTTTTTTTCAATTAAATAATATTTCATTCGTTTGAAAATAAGTTTATTTTATTTTTATAATTTTTTTTTTCTTTATAAAATCCTGATGAGCATGATAGAATAAATAAATAAATAGATAAAAAAGACAACATTTGTAAATGTGTTATTCAATTTAAAAAAAATATTGAGGAAAAAAAAACAGGATGTTGGAATAATTTATGAAAATTAGTTTTAAATTATAGGGAGGATGTTGTTGATGATGATTTTTAAAGGGTCGTTTTTGATGATGATACTCGATAAGAAAATACAGGAAGAAGGAATATATAAAAATTAGAAAATCAAAGAATAAGATCTGCTATTATTGGATAAGATAAAAGCCAGGGGACATGTTAGGTTTTTTTTTTCTTTGTAAATAGTTACGGCCAACGCTACCGGAATGAATTTTCATCAGTTTTATATTCTCAATCGAGGGTCTGCAATTTTTTTATTCATCCGTCAAAGCCGGACTAAGTCAGTGATATATTTCCACCAACGTTATCTCAATCTTTACCTTGTTTTTTTTTTGGTAGATGAATTGATAATAAATATATAAATAAACACTGATAAATAATAAAGATGTTTTATTTGAAAAAACAAATAAAATTTAACACAAGATAAAATGATATTTCAAGCAAACTATTGTATCCATATTGTTTATAAAAAAATTTGTTAAAGTAACAAGTAATGTTACTTTAAATAATAATTTATAAATTTTCTTTTTTTTTAAAAAAAAACAACTATGATGAACTGATACATTGATCAGCAGTATTTCGCCCAGATGTAACAGATTGATTGAGCTCATCAACTCTCGATTGAAAGCATCTTAATCCTGAACTTTGGACTGAGCTTGAAAGTGAATCACCAGTTCCTTTTAATGAATCACCAGTATTCTCAAAATTCTTGACTGATAAACTTGCATTTGGCAATTTCTGTCCGATACAAATTTGCATGTCCAGCGTTGTACCATGTGCACAACTGATTGCTATTCCATCAAGTTCATTTAAGAGTAATTTTCCTGTCTAAGAAAAAAGTTAATAAATATTTTATTTAATACTTTTATTAAATATTATTTACCAATAAATGATTATCAATATTTTTTTCTACTCCTTTCACTGGGGTCAATTCATTTTCAACACAAGCATCTAAATCATCAAATGCTTTTTTACTAGCTGAGCTTAGAGATAATCTCAGTGGCTCATAACACTTGTCAGCATCATGGCCTTGATTATTTGCAGTTGTTATTTTTTGCTGTTGAAAAATATAAACAATTAATTATCAATTATCAACTTGTTATATTTTTTTTTTTTCTATTTTAATATCATCACAAAATAATGATCTTCTTATTAAATCATGATGAGGAAAAAAGGCGAAATAAACTTACTTGAGTTAAAGTGAGAGCATTATTAACAGCTGTATTAACATTTGTCATTTGATTAAATTTTAAATTGTTTAATTTAGTTCTAGCATTGTATACTAAATTACGATTATAACGATCCAAAATATCTGATGCACTTTTAACTCTATTTTTTAAAGTTGTTATTGGCTGAGCTGGATTAACTGCACATTCAATTTCCTAAAATAATAAAACCCAATATTTTTATAAATAAATTAACATATAATTCCAAGAAAAAAATAACAATGTTACCAAGATGAAAAATGTTGCGACAATGATAAAGACAAAATTCACTATTGCCATGTTTGATTCAATCAATTTATTTTCTGAAAATATTTATCAATATATTTGTGGAAGAATAGAAACACATTGGGTAGATCTGTGAATTTCGCTCGTTTATATAGCACATGTTTTTTTTCCAGAAAAAGATAAGAAATAATTAATCAACGATAAAATATTGTATGAGCAAACATCGTGCTTTATATTTCCTTGTCGAAATACACGTATGCTTATTTGCCTTTATAAAGATACGACGTTATTCAAAGTGTGATAATTTTTTCATAAATAAATTATCTTTGGATTATATAAAAACAGGAATGAATAATAACTAGCTTTATCATTGAGAAGCTTATGCTGTTATAAATTATAATTCAATGAAAAATATATTCTCAAATATAAAACCTAAAACATCTAACAATAATTTCATAGAAAATCAATAAAAACAAATGAAATTGATACTTTTATTTATTCGGTCATTGATTGATAAAATGATATAAAAAAAACAACAAATTAATCGATTAAATTGCAAATGTATTTATCAATATTGCTATACTGATAATATACTTGTCATTAAAATAATTGTTTAAATATTTTTGAAATATTATTTGTAGTTTTAATGAGCACTGAGTTGGTTTCCTAAGCATTGCTGACACATTCATTGAAAGACAATTGACCAGACAGCATAGCAAGGCTAAATGTTGCAGATGGTTTCATGAAACAAACATTTGTTTTAACTGGTGCTGCATAGACAATAAGTTCAAATGTTTTTTTCAAAGCAACTGTTGAAGAATAATAACCCCCAGCAAGTGCTGTTGCTGATGGCAATTCTTTTGCAATACAAAATTGATATTCCAATGTTTTACTATTTTCACATGTTTTAAAAATTTGTTCAAGTTTTCCTACAACAGTTTCTTTTGTCTGGAAAATATTAAATAAATAAATAAATTTATTATCTTATTTTTAAATTAAATTAAATTAAAAATTACTTACTTTGAGATGTGTTTCAACATTTTTTTGCATTGCTGAAATTTCATCCAGTTGAAAATCTACACAATTGTCAAATGATTTGTGCAAACTTTTATCTGAATCATGGACAAGTGTTTTTAGGGTCTTAAGACAATGGTCAACTTTTTTTCCTTCAGCTGAAGCTTTATCAGATTCTACCTTTGAGGATGAAAAATATAATGAACAAAATCAATTTATTCTAAGCTTTGTAAATTTAGATTATTATTTTTTTTTCATTCACTTACATTGGCATATGTTAAGGTTTCATTTTTGACAAGTTCTAATTTTTGCAATTCATTATTTTTTGATTCGTCCAATTTATCAGCTACTTCATTTTTTAAATTACCACTGTATGATTCCAAGTCATTTGACACTGTTTTAACTTTTTCAATTAATAATGTTAATAACTTTTCAGATGTTCCTGCTCCTTCAGACTGAAATAAAATTAATTTAATCACTCGGTTCCTCTTGAAAGAAAAACAATATTAACTTACCACAGTTGACCATGCTCCAATAGCAAGAAAAAAAATGATAAACAGCTTCATTTCAATTATTATATTTATCGATCGTTCAAGACTTTGAAATTTTTTTTTACCTAATGATAGAAGAAACATAAAAACTGGCTGCTATATATATCCATCCGTGAACTACACTTAAAGATAAAATGAATTAGATTTGATTTTATCAAGAAGAAAAAAAACCACATATCAGTAAAAATAAATTACTTTGTTTTAATTCAAAGTACAAACTGATCAGATAAAGTAGGATGATAACTCATAGATCATCGTGTCAATTCTTGGAATTATTATTGGGCATAACATAATATTTATAATCAGATATTAAATTACATCAACAACTCGTCTTATTTGTTTTTATATTTTTTTTTTTCTTGAAAATTTATTAGCTCATATTTTGCTCTTAATAATTATATGAAAATTTATAATAAAATAAAATAGGAAAAAAATTGTTGATGCAGTGTTCATAGTCGTTAGCGGTAAAAGTATATGCTGATTAAATTTTGTTGATTGAATTAGGCAGTTTCAACTGGAGTTTCAGCGATACACTTCTCGAGTATTACAGATTCAGTAACGAGATGATCGGCAAAATCATCTAAGGGTTTTTCGTAGCAAAGTGACAAAATACTTTCTGATGTAAAAACAATTACTTTCTCTTGTACTTTTAAAAATTCAGCATACATGTAAAAACTACCAATAGCTGGTGTTATTTGCAAATTTTGTTTACCAATACAAAATTGATAAGTTTTACTATCATGATGTTTACAATCAGCTAAAATTTGATTGATTCTAGCAATGAGAGTTGCTCTCTCCTGAATTATAAAATTAAAAATAAATATTAATGTGGATTTTATTATATAAATGTTATTTTTTTTATAAAACTTACTGCGATATGATTAACTGCTTTTTCTTGCACATGAGATAATTCATTTGTGAGATTAACATGACAATCGTCCATAGATGAGTATAATGAGTCTTCCCAATGATTAATTGCTGTTGCCATTGCAAAGAGACAATGGCCAGCGTTTTTGCCTTCAGCTTCTGCAGCTTCAATTTTTTTCTACAAATAAAAATATAAATTAAACATAATTTTTTTGTTGTTTGACAACTTTTATAAGTTTGGTATTTAAATATTAAATAACATACATATCCATATTCGATACATTTTTTCTCAGCTTGATCGACTTCTATTTTTTTATTAGCAATTGTTTCATTTAATTTTTTTGTCATTTTTTTCATTGCTGCATTATTATAATTTTCCAAACTTAAAGTAACAAATTCAACTCTCTCTCGGTAAAATTCAAGAATATCTTCTGGTTTAAGATATGGATTTTTAGTCTGTAAATAATTGTAAATTTGCAAAATAACATATTTCTTTAAAAAATCAGTTTATCAGAACGAAATAAATTTTTTTTACCGGAATTGACAATGCAGCTGATAAACAAAAAAGAAGACCAATTAAAAGTTTCATAATTGTAATAATTATTTTAGATGTAACGAATTAATATTACAATAATAAAGAATATGTTTTTTAAACTGTACTAACACTTGGAATACCCGAGCTTATATATTTTAATTTTTTTTTAAATATATCTGATACAAATCAGTCATAATCAAAGAGAAAGAAGTTTCTGGATTTATTATTTCGTAACATGATAAGATTCAGGAATTGATTTCTAAGAATTTATATTAAGTAAAATTTCTTAATAAATTGAATTACAACATTAAACATGATTTTTTCAATTGTTCAATCTTCAAATTAATTACAAAGATAACCAAGATCAATATCATATTTTTCTTGAACGATGAGGGCATTTTATTAGCCTGAGTTAAAAAGAAATAATAAAATAGATATATATTTTAAATTTGTGATTAGCAGGGCTGAAGAGTCCCCTTGAGTTTGATACCGTATCAATTCAGAGTTAGATTATCAATAAAAACAATAGAGAAAAATGTATCAATATATTGAGATTATTGAGTAGAGTCGATATATATAAAAATATATGAAATTTTCATATACTGTATATTAATATTTCATATAATTTTCTTTCCGTGTACGATATCTTTTTATGGGTTAATTCTAGAATTCAAATAAAGTGTTTAATTCGAAAAATTTAAACATGTTATTGTGCTATTCATCCAGTACTATTATTGTATAATTTTACTGACCAAAGTAAATTTTTTTCTCGTAAGACATGAAGATTATTTATTACAAGCGGGCATATATTATATAAGTTTTAATTATTAATTAAATGATTCCCGTTCCCGGTGTTCATATAGTTTTACTTTTATTTTTACTTTTTAATTATTACCAAACTACCAGATTCGACTAATATGTTTTTGATATTACGTTTGCAATTCTTTTAAAATTTTTCTTATTGCCCTGGTAGAAATATTTCTCCGTCATTACTCCATCATTACTCCGTTTTTGCTTATTGACGGAGCCGTAATTACTCCGTCTTTGTAATTTCTCAGGAAATAGGCCAAAACAGAATAAAGCCGAAAAAATATTTCTACCAGAGTGATTATTCATTAAAAAAATAATAAAATGACATCCCTTGAGGGGGTCGAACGTATTAATGGTTGTTGTTGATAGTAAATTCTCTAAAAGTCAGATGATAGTTTCTTAATAACTTTCTAGATTTTAATTTCTTTTCCAGATTGACCGGCGGAAGTGCTATTGAGTATTTGAGTTTTCTTATTGGTGTGGACTTGTTCCATGTTATTTTTTTATTTTTTATGTGTCTGGGTATGTGGTATATGATAGGTATGTTCTTGTTGTTTTCTATTAGTCCTTCAGCGTCTGCTCTGACGAAGCTTTCAGGCGGGATGTGGTTGGTTGTTTTGGGTTTGTTCCAGTTTGCTATTGGTGTATATGTCATGTTTTGTATGAGTTTGTTTTTTGATTTTATGTTGTTGTTAAAGTATTGTCTTGTTAGTGTGATGCCGAAGGTGTCCAGTCTGGGTATGTTTGAGTTGTTGTAGAGTATTGTGTTGCTGATTTGTTTAGTGTAGTTTGATTGTCTCGTCCTGTTCATGTTTAGGCACTGTCTTAGGCAGTGTCTTTCAAAGATTCGCCATCTTTCTATTAGGCCGGCACTCATGTTCCATATGATGGGGAATGCATACGTTAGAATGGGCCTAATTAATAACATGTAGCAAATGATTTTAGCTCTTTTATCCATTTTTTTGTTTGTGAATAGCTTTTTATTCGCATAGTAAGCTCCCTTGGCTTTCGTTAGTTGGGTTTCACAGTGATTGTTGAAAGTCAAGAATTTATCTACCAATAGGCCCAGATACTTTGTTTCATCTTCTCTTGGTATTGTTTCTCTGTTTCCGGTATCTGGTTGTATTGCTGTTATGTTGTAATCTTTGATCTGTTGTCTGTTTATCTTTGAATACGTGTTTATGGGGTTTCTGAATAGGATGTTGACGCATTTATCCGGGTTGATCCTCAGGTTCCATGTCATGTAGTAGTCGTTGATGATGTCTACTAGTTTGTTGAGTGTGGCTTGCATGTGCTCCGTCTTTTTGTCTGCTTCATATACAATCAGGTCGTCAGCGAACCCAATCGCGTATGCGTTTGATTCGTTTTTGTTTAGAATGTTTAAAGTTAGTACGTCGGCAGTGTATATGTTAAATAATATTGGAGTATTGACTGTTCCTTGTTGGAGACCTTCAGTGACGTGGAATGTTGTGCTGGATGTGGTGTTGTTGTTGTATGTGATAAATGTTTTGCCGTGAGTCATGTCTCTTCTGCTATCTTTTTTTTTTTTTTTTTTTTTTTTTTTTTTTTTTTTTTTTTTTTTGATTGGTGAAATTATAAATTGAAAAAAACCATTAGATTTAGTTGAGTGTTGCTCTCCTACTTATGTTGGAAGTTTAATGGACAGCTGTTATTGGAATGATGTAAGTTAGTTCTTTGCTATCCACTGCGCCAAATGGACATGTTGAAGTTGGCAATCATGATTTTAGGCATAAAAAAAATTTTTGTTCATAATTTTTTAAAAGTTCTATAATTATACTAAATTACGTAAAAAATTTAAAATGAATAAATGCCAAAATAAAAAATAATATTAACTAATTAAAATACAAAAACAATTAAACAGAAAAAAAAAAAAAATTGACATCCCTTGAGGGGGTCGAACCCTCGACCTTTGAATTAGAAGTCCAACGCGCTATCCACTGCGCCAAAGGGACATGTTGAAAAAAAATTTTTCTCCATAATTTTTTAAGATTCATATGATTATAATAAATTACGTTAAAAAATTTAAAATAAATAAATGCCAAATTAAAAACTAATATTAAATAATTAAAATACAAAAACAATTAGACAGAAAAAAAAAAAAAAAAAAATAATGACATCCCTTGAGGGGGTCGAACCCTCGACCTTTGAATTAGAAGTCCAACGCGCTATCCACTGCGCCAAAGGGACATGTTGTTCACCGTACAAATAAA
>JAPYYR010002609.1:0-12286 GCA_030523065.1 Aphidius colemani
ATTATGCGCTCCTAATAAAACCGTCCAAATTTTCGCTTGAAAATGTAGATGGGTTTTATCGTATTTTATCAACTTTTATATGGATAAAATTGAAAATGATGTCTAATTGTTCCTTTAATGTTTTAAAATAAATAATTAATAAAAGTAAACATATATATAATATTAATTTGACTTTATTTATTTATTTAATTATGTTTTAATGTTTTTTTTTTAACAAAAACGAATATTTGTTGCATTTACAAGACAAGTACTCACTAGTTAATAATAAATATATAACAAATAAAATAAAAGAGATATTTTTTTTTTTGATAATTCACACCTGTAAAACGCCATCTATTGAAATTCTAATTTGATGTTTTAATTAGAAAAAAGAAAATGAAAACATTTGTAAACAAAAATAAAGGGATAGACACAAAGCAAAAAGGTCCCAACTTAGAGGTTCCTTTGTTCTTCGAGTAAAAACGTCCGTACGTATAAAAAAATACAACGACACACGCTATATTAGACATTATTAGTTTTCATTTATTTATTTAGTATTTGTGTAAATAACATTGTTAATTATGGATAAAGGAACAAGTGATAATTCAATAATAATTGATAAGCAAAAAGGAATAGTATTTTCTGATGCAATTAATTTTGCTTTTGATTTATTGATAAAAAATAAATATGTTGGTAATTATAATCACACAATATCTTGTGATGCAGCAATCTTGGGCCAAGATATATTTTCATATCTAGAAAAGAAAAGATTCAAGATGGTACTTCCTGATATTGACCGTTCATCAAGATTAATGCAATTTGATAGATACATTCCTCATGATTCATCATCATCGCCAAAAAGGCGTCACAGTGATGTTGAAGAAAACAAAATAACACCAGGGAAGAAGGTTTGTTTCAATTTTCAAAACACACCTGTTGATGAATTGATGGAAAATAACAAAATTAATGAAGACGATCAGATTGATTCTATTCAAACATCTAATGATGCCAGTAAAAGTAATCATGTTAATCATGAAGATGATAATGATGATGATGATGATGATGATGATGAAAATAAGCTGAAAATGATAAATGTTCTTTGTCAAAATGATAGTGATTCAGGAAGTGACTTTGGGATGTCATCTCTTGGTCTTCAATTTTTGCGTGATTTAAAACAGGATGTAACATTCTACAGAGCAATGCACGTTTACAATTGGATATATGATAAGATATCTATTTCTTTAAGTAACGGCGTACAAATAACATCATCAATGTTCAAAGAATGGGCAGTAGAAGCTATTCAACATTTTCCTTCACCAAATAATTTATCACCCGAAGTTGAAGTATGTTCTGAATGGCTTTCTGGATTTAAATGTTGGTGTGAAATTATTGAAACTAGTGTAACTATGAAAAATCATTTGAGAGCACCATTTGGTAATTATTAAATAATATTTAAAGAATTATTTTAACTTAATTATGATTTATGTTAAATAAATAAAAATAATTTATTTGTTACAGCCAATACAGACAGACAATTGCTAAGCATAATCTCAAGGCATAATGATCCAGAGTTAGTTGATGAATCAACTAAAAAAATTGTTCAACAAACAGAAACAACAACAGCAACAACAACAAGTGACTCAAGTGAAGAACCAGTCCAAACAAGACGTTCTCGTTCATCAGAAATTTCTAAAAATGAAAAATTAAATGGATATGTAACATTTGAAGAGAAAGAAAAAGTTGTTCAATTTGCAAATGCTCATCCTGAATATACTCTTGAGCAAATAAAAATTGAAACTGGTTGTCAAAAATTGATACACAAGAAATGCTTAAAACTATGGAAAAAACATGTTGCATCAGGTGGTTCTCTTGTTGATAAAAGAACAAGAATTGAACAATTCATACATTCAAAGTGTATAGAAAATGATAAAGATATTACTTTTCAACAAATTAAAATATGGGTTGATAAGGCTAAAGAAACATATCAATTAAAAGATTTGAAATTTAACGCTTCTGATCGATGGATCCTAAGATTTATAAACACTCATGGTATAACTAACGTCAAACGCCATTAAAATTTAATTTACTCAATTTATGAATTATAATTGATACACCTTAATATTTATTTTTTATTTTTTTTTCTTCAACAAATAATTACTGTAATTTAAAAGAATTAATTTGTTTTTTCATCAACATTATTACTATTATTATTATTATTATTATTATTATTGAAATATCAAAATAATTTAAGAGTCAATACATCATCTGACTAATTTTGTTTTCAACTAAATTTGTATAATTTTTAAATAGTTTTAAAAATAAACAAAGTATATGTTATCAAAATAAAAAGGTCATTGTTAATTTGTGTATGAATTTTTTGATCAAGGTATAAGCAGTAATTGATCATCTCTTTCATCACTATTGACTTGTTCTCAGCTAATTAACATCATTTTTATTGTAAAGTTTTGATGATATAATATACAACAGTGAAAATATCTATCAGGTAAAAATGTCATGCTGAGGAGAAATAAAAAATTTATTTATTTAATTTAATCAAGTTTAACTTTCAAACGTTTCATGTTACAACGAATGCAAGATGATATGTAGTATCGTTTTTCTGTCTGACATAAAATATTGTAATATAAAATAAAACTGAAAAAATTTTAATTTCACGAATTGACCCTCATCAAAAAATTTATCTATTGTTTTTAATTATTAAATGATGAATAAGAATTGTGCAACTAAAGATTTTGAAATAAATTGCAAGGATTAAAGGTAAAAAAAAAAATTCCTTAAAAGATTCTTTTATTTATCACCTTTTGGGATAATCATAAGGATTTGTTTTTTTTTATTCCGATAGTTAGCGGCACTATACCTGCATAGCACTGCATTGCACTGCATACTCTAATCTCCATTTGATTGCCTTGGTCTTGTATGTGGTTAAGTCACTTCGTCAGGTCACGTCAAGTGCAGCAAGCAGCAAGTGTGCTCTATGCAGCTCTATGCGCTCTATGCTACTTATCCCTGCTCGTGTTAATCGAAAAAAGTTACTACATAACCTCGTGCTTTTGTTTATATCATGATAAACTCATTTTTTACTCCAAAAAAAATTACAATCATTTGTTTTATCATTTGTTTTTATATTAATTAATAAAAGTTAATAAAAAACTGTTATATTTTGTGCAATTGTAAAAAAAAAAAATTAACACGTGCATGTGTATCATCAAATAAACAAAAATTATTATTAATAAACTCTGGCATAATTATAATAATTTTATAATGGAATTACAAATTAATAACATATGTTCTAATGAAGATGAAGTTAAAAAAATATTTTCTGATGCAATATCTTATTGTACTGAGTTATTGAGAAGAAAAAAGTACTACGATGATGTTGAAAATGAGACAATGTCTCGTCAATCTGCTCTTCTTGGACAAAAATTTTTTGAAATACTACAAAATGCAAGAAACGAGTTATTTGCTAAAGGAACAAAATTGAATAATAAAAATTCACCAATAAGTTCACTTGTTAATGAAAAATTGAAAAGCCAAAAGCTATTGAATCAACACGTGGTTGAAATATTAGACTCTGAAGACGATAATAATGTAGAAAATAGTACTACTGAAGTCAATAACGGTGGTGTTGGTCATGATGATGATGATGTCGTTCAAAAGACACATGTTGATGCTGTTGCTGTTAATATTGCACCATTAAATCAATCTCTTGATAAGGAGAATGAAAAAAATAATACCGATGATGATAATAATACCAGTAATAATATTAGTGATGATGATTACAATTGTAAGAATGATGAAGACGATAAAGATGATAATGAAAGTGATTTGGATTCATCTAGAGGTAAAAAACATCGCTCTATACCATATCATATGAGAGTTAAAATAGTTGAATTGGCTGAAAAACATCCACATGCTTCAGTACTACAGTTACGAAAATTGAGTGGCTGTAATAAAATTAAAAAACGACAACAAGTTCGTGATTGGGCGCATCAAATTGAAAAAGGTGGATCGAGAAATGATATGAGAAAAAAAATTAATGATTGGGTTTATGAAAAATGTATTGAATATCAAAATAAAAACAAAAGAATAACTTGTGATTTGATACGCAAATGGGGATTTGAATCAAAAAAAATTAATTTCAAAGACAATCTTCCATATGAGTTTTGTGCATCACCAAGTTGGTTAAGACGTTTTCAAATAAAATATAATATTACTGGGCATCAATTGAATCTTAAAATTAACAATAAAGAAAACAACAACAAAAACCCAAATAATGGTAAATATTCATATTTTTAAATAATTTTAAACCTAACAATAAAAAATAGTTTAAATTTATTAATTAATAAATTTTCGTTCTTTTGTTTTTACAGATAAAGAAAAAGAATCAACAAATAAACAAATTGATAGTACTGATAATATCAAAGATGTTGCTTCTGAAAATTTTGATAGTATATCTAAGCAACATTCTACTGCTACAAAAGCTGATAATAATTTAAACAACAATATCAATGATATTGTTGATAAACCTGCAGAAAATAACTTAAATAATACTCTTGAAAATTCAGTAGATAAAAATACAGATGATGTTTGTACAAGCAGTAAAAATAATACTGATGATACGGTTGTTCAACAAGTTGATAAGAATTCAACTGGTATTATTAATAATCAAATTAAAAAAAATACAACTGTCATTATTAATAATCAAATTGAAAAAGGTTCAACTGGTATTATTAATAATCGAATGGAAAAAAATTCAACTAGCATTATTAGTAATCAAGTTGAAAAAAAATCAACTGGTATTGTCAATGACGAAGTTGTTAAGAATTTAACTGCTGTTGTTAATGAAAAAATTAAAGAAACAGTAAATGCTATGATAAACCAACAAGACAAAGAAAATATTTCTACTAAAAATACAAATACTAATGCAAATTATCAAGATGTACATATAGCAGAAAAACAAGATAACATTGAGCATGTAAATGAAAAAACTAATAGTGAAAAGGATCAAGCAGTTATTCAAAGAAAAATAACCAATGAAAATAAAAAGTTACCAGAACAAAGTAATGCAATTGATGTCAATGTTGTTATAAAAACTGAACCAGTTGATGAGTGTCAAAATGAAACTAATGAACTTAGTTCAACTATGTTTAAAAGTCCAACTGCCACTGAATATAGTCTACGAAAAATAAAAAAGGAATTTGTATCATCTAGAAGTGATGGAAAACGTTATTCTGACCGTACAATCCTTGCAAGAAAATCTATTAGTAAAATGCCTAAAGGAATACCAATTAATAGAACACTTTCAGGAATAGCTCATAAAAAAGTGCCTCCAGGAATACCAATTAATAGAACACCTTTAGGAACAGCTCATAAAAAAATGCCTCCAGGAATACCAATTAATAAAACACCTTTAGGAATAGCTATTAATAAAACTTCTCCAGCAATATCAACCAATAAAATTCCTGTTGGAGTACCTGTTAATAGAGTTCCTGTAGGAACGCCTATTAATACAGCTGTTACAAAAACTCCTGGTGAATCTACCATAATAACATCTACTGATAAAAAAACTCCAGATGTTGATCCAAGTAATATTAGAAGAACCAGATCTGCCAGTAAAGATTTAATAGCTAACAACAGTAATATAGAAGTTAATCAACCAATTGTCAATGACAATACTCCAACAATAATAACAGCAGCAGCAACAACAACAACAACAACAACAACAACAACAACAGTAACAACAACTGATGTAATAACTACAACAGCTGATAGAATAACAAGAAGTTCAGTTAAAAGACGTATTTCAGAATTACTAAATAATCAAGAAAATACTCCAAGAAAAAGTGCACGAAAAAATATTGTTATTAATGAAGATATAATAATAAAAAGTGAAAAAGAATGTGAATCTTCTCCAAGAAAATTTAGTGTTGATTCAAAAATTTTTCAAATATCATTAGATGAAAAAAAAAGAGTTGTTGCATTAGCTAATAAGTTAAATTTAAATGAAAGAGAAGATATAGATAAATTAATTAAAGAAAGCCAATGTAAATATTTAAGAAGTTATGAACAATTGAACTCTTGGCGACGACATGTTAAGGATGGTGGTACTCGTAATGAAAAAATAAAAAAAATAAGTGATTGGATTTATGATAGATGTGTTGAATATAAAAAACAAAATTATACAATAACACAAAAAATTATTAAGGGTTGGGCACTTGAGGCTAAACGAGTATTGTCACTTAAAAATTTAGATGATTTTCATGCAACTGATTTGTGGATTCATCGTTTCAAAAGAAAGTACAATTTAAAATTAGCTTAGTAAAGTTTTTAATCAATTATTATTTTATCAAAAAATATCTATTATTAATTATTAGGATGAAGTATTATTTAATAAACATTTATAAATGTTTTAACTTTAGTTTTCAATTGTATAAATCAACTTGAGATTTTAATTGAATTGTAAAAAAAATTGTATATTAATTATGTATTAACGATTAATAATGTAAGTATTTTTATGCTTGAAAATAAATAATAAATTTTTAACTTGAAATAATTGTTGTTTTTTATACTTTCAAAAATTATATTATCATTTTTTTCTGCAACATTTCAGGGTTTTTGTATACAAGTTATCTATACAATTCTTTAGTAGATTTAATATATTTAAAATCTTATTTTTGTTTGCATATTAATAATAATTTTTTCAGGGTCAATATTTGTTATAAACAATTCATATTCAAATTCATCATTATAATTGTGTCTCTGGCATCTAAATCCTGAATCCGGTTATTCAACCATAAAAAAAAAACCAAAGCCCAGCCATCGCCTTTGATCGTCTTCAACAGCTGACTATGTGTACATGTACTATGCAATTGTGGTGGTGATCGCATCCAAGCCTTGGATTTTCTATTAAAACACAAAGCCGGCCGAGACAAATAAATACACAAAATTAGTTTGTTTTTTTCTACTAAAATAATCATTATTGTGTTGAATAACATTGTAAGATATCATTAAACAATTCAGTCTCATAATTTAAGCCTAATTTCCATATTAAATTTGTCTTTTTTTTGTCCACAGAAGTATAAGCTTGAAAAAAAAAGTTTATATTAAAAAAAAAAGAATCCGCGCAGCCGTCATTCCAGTTTCAGTTGGTGTGTGTTGCGTGATGCATTAAAGTGTGCTGAGGTGTCTGTGTCCTATGTTGATGGTTGGTCCTTGATATGTATGTTTAATACACATATATATGAGGGAAAGTGAGCAACAAACAAAGACACACAATGACACCAACAGATAATAATTTTCAAAATATATTAAAATATAAAATAATTGATGATTCAAGTGATGGACATTTTCAAGACGTTGAAAGAAACAAAAAAGTATTTTCTGATGCTGTACACTATTCTGTTGATTTATTACGTAAAAATGATTGTATAAATGATACAAGTGATACAATATATCAAGAATCAGTTGGTCTTGGTCAAAAATTCTATGAAGTGTTGCTTAAAACACGACAAAAATATATGTTAAAAAAGTTGAATCAAACATGGAATATTGAGCAAGGTAATAATTTAACATCAGAATTAGTTAAAAATGAACCCAGTGATTATAGAAATAGAAATACTCAGGCATACGCTGTTGATTATTCAGAGTATCAAGCATCAATGAGACGACAAATATATCCAAATTCAGTACAACTACCAAATTCAGTATTTGGTAATGGTAATTTTGATACAGCTGATAGATTTCCAATTGACAGTGATGATGATGATGATGATAGATTTAATAAACAATTTGGATATACAAGTAAAAGTTTAAAATATGAATTTGTTCCTTATGAAGAGAAATTAAGAATTATAAATATGGCTAGAGATAATCCAGATTGGACAATGAAAACATTACGTGAACGTAGTGGTTGTAAACATGTCATGAATAGAGATCAATTACAACGTTGGGAAGAACAACTTGAAATTGGAGGTACAGTAAAATGTATATTATTTTTATCTATAAATTAATATAATTATTTGCTTAAATTTTCTTCTTTTCTCTTGTGATTTAAAATTTATATTTTTAGGCACTAGAGAAGATAGAAGAAAAGCAATAAATTCATGGGTTTATGCAAAATGTATTGATTATAAAAATAGAAATAAAAAAATAAACAATCAATTATTAAAAAAATGGGCACTTGAAGCAGCAAGTGTTTGTTTACCACCTAAAAATAATCCTAACAATGAATTTCGTGCATCATCATGGTGGATGCTTAATTTTAAAAATTTACATGGTATAACCGGTCCCTCATCTGATTTACAAATTAATGTTCAACCAGATCCAAGATACATTAATGGTAAAACATTATTATTTTGATTATTTTAAAGAAATAATTAATTTTAACATGATGGAATTTTGTTTGTTTAATAGGTATTGGCCCAAGTGGAGAACCATCATTTCACATGCCTGTTCATAATCCATCACAAGATTATTTAAATATTGACGTTGAAACATTGGAAAAAAATGAAATTCAGCTTATGTCCAATTCATCTGGACACACAAGTGGTTTTTTTGATCCAGGTATATCTGGTTTAATCAAAAGACATGAAAAAGGTGTTACATTTGAGGAAAAATTACGTGTTGTTAATTTATCAAGAGCAAATCCAACATGGAGTGTTAAAATGCTGAGAGAACAAAGTGGATGTAAACAACTGACACAAATTGAATTACTCAGACGATGGGAAAAACAGGTGACAAGTGGTGGTTCATCAGCAGATAAAATTAAAAAAATTAATCAATGGGTTTTTCAAAGATGCATTGAGTATCAAAAAAAAAATTATACAGTTACAAATAAGACAATAACCAGCTGGGCATTTGATGCTAAAAGAGAATTAATGATGCAAAATACAACATTCACACCAAGTGCTGGTTGGCTTGAACGTTTTAAAAATAAATACAATATTGTTGGTAATCCATTTGATTTAAAGATTAAGGATTAAGTCAACGTATGTTGACAGTTTATTTTTATTTATATTACAATCAATCATAATATTCTTTACGTACTAATTTACATTATCATTATTTCAAAAAATACATGATAATCATGATATAAAACATTTGTGACATTACTAGTTAATTTCGATATTAAATATTGAAAAAAAAAAAAAAAAAAACATTTAAAATAAGTACGCTTAAAAGGACTAGAAATTAATCAAAATATAATATTAATTTTCATGTCCATTACTATTATTATTTGTATTTAGATGTTTTTTTAATTTTTTTTTTTACTTTTCTGTGTTAAATGATTCAAAATCAATTACAGTGTAATCTATAAAAATAAGACTAATATTATTTTACAATATTTTTTTATTTTATATACATTTGTGTGTAGTGTTTAACGGAGTTTTAAGTTTAATTGGAAATACATATAAATATATATTATATTTTTTTTTTATTCTATTCAATACTATGAATGCAAGAATTTCTATCTTCCATGGATTATAGATGCCAATGTATGTATGATCATTTAATCATGACAAAGAAATATGTCAATAAATTTACAGCAATACTATAAACAAATGTTTAATTTTATTTAATATTTAAGAACCATTTGATTGTCATTGTAGAATATCTATTTTGTAAGAAAATGAAAAAAAGCCATAAATAATTATTTACAATTGAAGAACAAAAAAAACATTTGTAGAGCTTGATTTAATAATTAGAAATTAGTTTTTGTTTTTATTTATAAAAGAAGTTGATAAATTATCTCATAAGATGTCTTATTTATCATCAAATGAATTATTACAAGGTTCAAATAAATGATGAAGAAATTAGCTAGATATCATATCTTGGGCTGACATCATCTTCAAGCTCACCAAGAATCCAAGATAGTCATTATCTCTCTGTCATACTTTGATCAGCGCCAAAGTTTTGTCATCTTGCCACCAACCAAGCAATGATATGATGATGATTAATAAAAAACACATACTCTCACCAATCTGATAGTGAAATTACATTTTATCAAGGTAAATGACTAAAAAGTAAAGTCATCAAAAGTGTACCTATGTGTCAAGATTAAATTTTACTTAATTTTATTAAATTTATTATTTTAAAGCTTATTTAAAGCTCATTAAAAATCATGGCAATGACTGAAATTGCTGAACAATTTGCTCTAAGATGGAACAACTTTTCTCATAATTTGTCATCTGGATTTTTGTCTCATCTTAATAACAAGGACTTGGTTGATGTCACCATTGCTGTAGATGGTCAACTTCTTCAAGCACACAAGCTGGTACTTTCTGTTTGTAGTCCATACTTTCAAGATATATTTAAGGTAAAAAAAATTTATTATTTATTATCAAACTAATAAAATATAGGCACCTAATTATTTTTTTATATTCAATATGTTTGATTTATTTTTTCAACAGATTAATCCTTGTAAACATCCAATTGTGATTTTAAAAGACATTGGTTTTTCTGAGGTTGAATCATTATTAAAATTTATGTATCAAGGAGAAGTTAATGTTAAACAAGAGGAGCTAGCTAGTTTTTTAAAAGTTGCAGAAGCTCTTAAAGTCAAAGGATTGACTCTTGATCATAACAGTATTAATGTAAATATATTTTTATATTATTGAATTTTATTTTCCTTTATTTAAATTGAACATTTATTTGATACTAGGAGACGTCAAACACTGGTAATGATGATACTCCAAAGAGTTCAAATGGTTTTTTGAAAGCAGAGAGTGATTCTGATCACAGTGCATCACACCATGATCATCCAAAGCTAATTAAACCTGACAAAAGTCAAAAAAAAAGAACACAAAATTCAACAGTACACTCCAATTCAAAGAGAAGTCGAAGTTCATTAAATGTTAATACAAACGAGTCAACTAGTCTTGTTGCTTTATCACCAAAGATTGAATCTCAAGATGATGATAATGATAATACAAAAAAAACATCAACCAATGATTCAAATAAACACGATACCAGCTCAAAAGGTTCTTAACTAATTAAGTCTTCAATTATATCTATAAAATATTATTCAAATAAAAATTATCATAATTGTTTTATTCATAATTTTTACAGATACTATAATTAATTTGACCCAAGATGATGATCAAGAACTCATTGACAATAGTGATATAACAGAAATTAGATCAGCATCAAGAAATTCAAGTAAGTTGTTTATGAAAAAAAATAATATGAAGTTTAATTGTTTATTTAAATTATAATTTATTTAGGTCCAGAACCAGTGACATATAGACTATCAGCTCGTGGTCGACCTCAATTAGTCCATGAAGGCTATGTATACAATTTAACATCACGTTCAGAAGTACTTAATCGATCACATTACAGATGTGCTGAACAACATCGTGGCTGTCGTGGTAAATGTGCTGTGATTGCTGAAAGATTTATGCCAACTGGTGTACATGAACACAATCATGAACCAGGTTATCAATCAGAGTATGACTATAGAAAAAAGAAAGGTCCAGATGTTGAAGAACATCTTTGAACACCATCAGCATCAACACGAGTATAAATAGTTGATAAAAAAGTTAAGAAATTTTTAATCATTCCAGTTTAACTAACAATTTACGTTTATTTATTAATAATATTTTCTTTCCTTGTAATTGAAGAATCTTTGATAGATCAACATATTACATATTATCAAATGCCTATCATTAGTACTATTGAGGCTTTTTTTTTTAATTATTATAAAAATAATAATAAATAATTAATAAATAAATTTTAAAAATAATGATTGACCAAACATAAACATCCAAATGTATTTTATTATTCATGTTTTTATTCATGTGAAAGGTTTAACGTTGAAATATAATAATAATTTATTTTTGAAATTGTCATTTTATAATTTAATATAAACAATAATAGTGGTAATTGATGGTAAAGGCTAATCATATTTCATTGTATTTCATATTTTCAAAAGTAGTTCATACATTGTTTACAACTTACCATGCTTGCAAACAACGATATTGCGTAAATAAGCCTTAAAATTACCTAACCTTCACCTGACTTTGATTGGCTGCGGTCGTTCGAGTCTAAGCCAATTAAATCTCTTAAAAGGATATATGATGCTCAAGCCCCACCGAACTTGCGCATAAACCGGCGCAGATAGCTTTAGTAGTGAAAGTGAACTTGAAGCCGAAGGACGCTCGTTTTGTGGCAGCCGCTTTTTCTGGAAAATTCTACTGACAAAAGACGCTTCACTTCGTGCTCCCGATTATTGCTGTTTTTTTGGTATTGTTTCATTTCATTCATCATTAATTTTTTCATTTATCATTAAAAA
>JAPYYR010002610.1:0-18767 GCA_030523065.1 Aphidius colemani
AGCGCATATAAGTTTTTTCATAAATTATTATTTTTCATTAAAAAATAAAAATTCATCGTTAGTATACCGTTTAATTCGGTACCTAGAATATTCTAAATTAAAAAAAAAATTTTCAAGTGTTAAATTTTTTTTAAACAAGTGTTTTTTAACAAGTGTTAAATTTTTTTTTTTTTTTTAACACAAAAAATAATCTTTAAATGTGACAAAATAAAAAAATATATAAAGTTTACAAACAAAACTTACTGTAATTTATGTAATATTAATACTTTGTGTATTTATTATCAGTTTTTATGGATAATTAGTATTAGATAATTTAAATTTCATCATTTTTATTGTCATAATTTTTATACAATAAAATATCTAACTGCACTTTTTAATATAAATATATGAACACACTTTTTATACAATAAAATATCTAACTGCACTTTTTAATATAAATATATGAACACACAACAAAATTTTCACTTTAAAAATAATAAAATATACAAGTCTACATTACACACTCGTTTATATTGCACGGGTTGAACGCACTCTGTGATTTTTCTTGTTTTATATTTATTATTCACCTGGTAAACTCGACTACCAAGCATGGACTGAACTAACCGCACGAGCCAATATTAACAACAATAACAACATTAACAACAATAAAAATAAAAAAAAAATAATACTTGTTTGCAAGAAAGGTGTATGTACTTTCTCTCTTTACCTTTACTTGTTTGCTTTTACAAATGCCCCATTGCTTGATGTTCTCACTTCTTCTAATACTTTTTAATCATCACTGTGATTATTGCTCATCAAGCGAAGTTCCTTTCTACTCATATGATCTCTTCTTTAGCATGTGTTTATCCACTCAAATCTAATTATTGATAATAATAAGTTTTGAAAAGAAAATAAAAAAAAAACATTCATGAAAATATGAAAACGATATCAAGAAATATTTTTATAAACTTGATTTATAAATGGGTTAATTTTTAATCAGTGGATTATTAAAATTTTTATCATATAAATTATCTTGTTTATTTATATTGTTTTTGAGAATTTGCGTGATATCATTAATAAAAAAAAAAAAACAAGGTCGAAGAAAGTTCACATAAACTTGAAGCTTCAAAATATATTATCATGCTCTATATTGTTCTTTTTTTTTTATTATAGTTTTATGCTAATTTAATAATTTCGATCGTGATTTTTTTAAAATTACGCGGGCCAATTAGCTCCGCCCTTTTTTTTGGTAACTAATGGTTACGTACAGGTAAAGCAAAATATTTTTATAAACAACATCAAACCGGTAACAACAATCAACAAGTGTGTATAAGTTTGTTTTTGTTTATTTATTTTTCAAACACAAACCAGTGCAATGTCAACTCCAGCAAAAATAAAAAAATTAGATGAAGTTGTTGTCAATAGAATTGCTGCTGGAGAAGTAATCCAGAGACCAGCAAATGCACTCAAAGAATTAATTGAAAACAGGTTAGATATATCAACAATTAATTGTCATCAAAATAATTCATTAATATTAATTGTTTATTTATCATTTATCAGTCTTGATGCCAAGTCAACAAACATCCAAATAACAGTCAAAGATGGTGGACTAAAATCTCTTCAGGTATTTAAGAAATATTAAAATTGCTTTTACTTATGAATTAATAATAATTTTAAAAATATTAATTTAGATCCAAGACAATGGAACTGGTATTAGAAAAGAAGATATGGATATAGTATGTGAAAGATTTACGACAAGTAAACTTCAAAAATTTGAAGATCTTAAATCAATTTCAACATTTGGATTTCGTGGTGAAGCATTGGCAAGTATAAGTCATGTTGCACACTTGACAATTACCACAAAAACATCACTAAGCAATGTAGCTTACAAGTAAGCATCTATTTACTTTTTTACATTGAAAATACTTTTAAATATTTTGTAATTAATTGGGTATTAATTTTTCTAGAGCATCATATACTGATGGCAAATTAAAAAATGATATTAAATCAATTGCTGGTAACCAAGGCACAACAATTCTCATTGAAAATTTATTCTACAATGTTGTAACACGAAGAAAAGCTCTGGCAAGTCCAGCTGAAGAATTAACAAAAATAACAGAAGTTGTAACAAGATATGCAATTCATAATCCGCATGTTGGTTTTACACTTAAAAAACAAGGTGAAGTTATTCCAGTTGTAAGAACACCGCATAATTCAACAAAAACAAATAACATAAAATTATTATATGGCAATCAAGTTGCTAGAGAATTGCTGGATATTGAACTTGATAATATTACTTATAAATTAAAAATGAAAAGTTTAATAACAAATCCAAATTATTCAAGTAAACGACTGACACTATTACTGTTTATTAATCATAGACTTGTTGATTCAACACCAATTAAAAAAATGCTAGAAGATTTATATTCAATTTATTTACTTAAAAAAACTCATCCTTGGTGTTACATATCCTTGGAAATTGATCCAAATATTGTTGATGTTAATGTTCATCCAACAAAACATGAAGTAAGATTTCTTCATGAGGATACAATAATTGAAATTGTCAAAGGTGCATTAGATGAAAAATTATCAACTAATACATCATCAAGAACATTTTATGTTCAAGCAAGATTACCACAAGTTGATATAACCAAAGAAGATCTTGAAGAAGTGTTGCCGGAATACAGTAAAGATAAAAATAAAGATGACAAAAAATTGTATGCTAAAAATATGATTAGAACTGATGCTAATGATCAAAAATTAGATAAATTTAATTTTACAATTAGTGCAAAACATGATGAATCAATTGTTGATAAAGTTAATGATGAATCAATTGCTGATAAAGTTAATGATGAATCATTGGATAAAAACTTTCGTCTTACTTGTCCTAGTGATGCTTTAACAACACCAGAAGTAACACAACCAAATGAACAAGAAATTCCTCAACCCAATTGGGCTGATATTATTGATGATTCATCATCTCAAGCTTCAAATTCAACAAATGTTTCTAAAGATCCTCAAATCACTGTTGAAATATTAAAACCAAATGATAATGACAAACGAAATGAAGATTATATTCCAGATGATTCATTTGAACTTATAGATAGTGATGACGAGCTACTTCAAGATAATTCTAAATCTAATGTCGTTGATCAAGCAATAGAAACAGTCGTTCCTCCTATTGAATTACCAGAAAAACATCAAGCTGATGATGATGAAAATATTAACAATAAAAATACTAAAGACATAAAAAAAACAGAAGACAAAAAAAAAGATGCTAACGTTTCAAGTCCAGACAATAATAAACTTGATGAATCAATAAAATCAAAAGATAAAATTGAACCAAGTCAATTGAGTGAATTTAAATCTTATTCAATAAATAATTTTCGACGACCAGTTAAACTAACAACTGTTTTAAAATTACGTAAAGATGTAGAAGACAATTATCATGAAGGCTTGAAAAAAATACTTTCTGAAATGTCATTTATTGGATGTGTTAAAAATGATCTTGTTTTATTTCAAAGTGATGTCAATCTTTACATTTGTAAAACTAGAATACTTGCGTAAGAGTTTTATTTTTACTATTATTATTTTTATTAATTTTCTTTCAACTGGATATTAATAATTAATGACAGTTTATTAAGAAATCAAACGAGACACATTAATGACGACTATAACACGACACAATCAACGAGTGAAAGTAACTCGTAATTGTGCATAATTATATCGAAAAATTAATAAATGATTTTTTTATAATTATGCAATATTACTTTAATAATAAATAAATAAAAAAATTTTTTCTCTTTCAGTGAAGAACTTTTTTACGAAATTATGCTGTATGATTTTGCAAATTATGGAGTTTTGAAATTTTCTGTAAGTAATCTTGAATTAATAATTATTAACGTAATTAATTTGATTAATATTTTTTCATTTAGGATCCTTTGTCATTGACAGATCTGGCAATGCTTGGACTAAGCACAGAAGAAGTAGGATGGACAGAAGACGATGGACCCAAAGAAGAAATTGCTCAAAGTGTAACAAAATTACTTATTGAAAAAGCACCAATGTTGAAAGATTATTTTTCAATTGTCATTGATGCAAAAGGTTATTTAAAATCATTACCTGTGTTATTGGATAAATATACACCATGTCCAGGTGAATTACCAGTTTATATACTTCGTTTATCAACTGAAGTCAATTGGAATTCTGAAAAAGAATGTTTCGATGGTGTTTGTCGTGAAACTGCCAAGTTTTTTAGTCATGTTGATTATAGTGATGAGCAATATGATTCTAAACACATGATTGAACATATACTCTATCCAGCAATCAAAGAAAGTCTTTTACCACCAAAACATTTTTCACATGATTCAACAATTCTTCAAGTTGCAAGTCTCCCAAATTTATATAAAGTCTTTGAAAGATGTTAAAATATAATTACTAATTAAACTAATACCTCATGAAACAAAAAATAAAAAAAAAAACTAGATAAATATACATTTATATTTTTTTTAAAAATGCAATATGATAGTGTTTTTCTTATTTTATTTAACATACTCAACAGTTCATGATAAAAAGTACACAGATACACAAATTAATGTTGATTAAGATAAAAAAGTTTATTTCTTTCTTTTTAGTAATATTAATTTGCAATAACTACAAGAGCTGGTCTGACAACTCTTTGATGAAGTTTATATCCCACTTTTGATACAACAACAATTGTTCCAGGCTCTTTACCTTCTACTTTCTGTTGAAATAATGACTCGTGTTGTTCTGGATCAAATTTTTCATCAAGTGGATTCATAGATACTAATCCATGTTTTTTAAATGCCTATATTAGTAAAAAAAAATTATTGCATTATAACTGTAATTTATATAGACCTTGTTGATTGATTATTAATTAAAAGGTACCTTGTGTAATTCAGATTCAGTTAATCTGAGACCTTCATAGAGTGATTTAAGATGAGGATTTTGTTCAGTAAGTTCATCTTTTGGTACACTTTCAGTTGCTTTGCCTAATATATCAGCAACACCCAAAAGATCCTTACAAAATCCTTGAACTGCATATATTTTTGCATCAGCAATTGCATCTGTTAATCTTAATCTTGTGTTTTGACCATCAGCTAATGCTCTTTTATATTTATCATCAAGTTCAATATTTTTTTCCTTCAATAATAAAAGTTCCTTACTTAATTCTTCAATTTCAGATTTCAATTTTTTTTCAGTCTCTGGTACATCTACTGGTGCATCAGCTGATGCATCTGCATCAACTTTTTTTTCCTCTTTTGCTGTGCCATAATTTTTTCGTTGATTTATTAACAACGAATTTATTGATTGTGTCCTGTTAATAAATTGTAATTCATCATTAGCATTAATTTCTTTTGGACAGAATAATAAAAAATTAATTTATAGACTTTTTATGTTGCATCATATGTTGAAGTTAATTGAAAACAGTACATGAATGTTAATGAAAGTTGATGATATAATTAACTAAAATATTTGTTTATAATTTAATATTAAAAAATTAAAATATGATAGAAAATTCGAGTCGTTATTACCTAATACATAACCTTTACGTTCAACGTATTTTAACATGATGATGATAATGTTTAATTAAAAATGATTTATAGATTTTTGACTTACCTTAAAACACTTTTTTTTGTTATTTGGAAGAAACTATCAACACTAAATTTAACAAGTCTTGATGTAACGGGCATTGCCATGGTGTGTATTTGGATAATTTAATCAATTGTTTTAAAATCAATCACAAAAGTTGTGTATTATCTCTGCTCGCATCAGAAAAATGAATGATGAAATTTTTTTTATTCTTTTCTAACCAGTGGTGCTTAACTACCTGCCATGAAAATAAAAAAAAATACAGCGTGTGCGCCCTCGTGTTTCCAGTGATTCTCACAACACGACCTTCAAAACGATTATTTATAATTATTTTTTAATTTTTTATTGATTGGAATGATTTATTACAATATCAATCATATTTCATTCCTCATAGATAATTTAAATTGAAATTTCAATTGTTAATTATTTACAAAACTTAAATTTCTTTTTTTTTTTCTTCCAAATACAAATAATGCCCTTATATAATTTTTTTGTTTACTAATTAATCAACTATTGCTGAAAAATGCATATCAATTGATGAATTAATTATAATTAATATTGGAAAATATCTAATGCTGAGAAAACAATTGTATATCTGCTAATAAGCAGTACAACTAAATGTTTTTTTTTTTTCGTGCTTATTAATGTATATGAAAACTCGTACAATGTAAATTATTTTTTTGAAATAATAAAAGCATAAAATTGTTTCATTTATTATTGTTTGTTATTTGCAATATAATATAAATATGAAAGTGATATTTTTAATTTGAGGGTAAAAAGAAAAATAGTTTACAGTGCTCTAAAAAAATTGTCATCAACAATTATTATGGATCAGAACGATAATATTTATATCATGATTATTGAATCTACTGAATAACAATATAATGAAAGTTTTTCTAGACTCAAGCATGGTTAGAAGCCTTCTTGGTATTGTTTTGACTCTATTCTTGCTTGGATGACCTCAAGCTGTCTCTTTGCTTCACATTGTGGGAAATTTTGTAGGTCATAGTATTGTGGAGCTATTTTCAAAAGCCACTCAGCTAAAAAAATAAATTTAAATAGATTAAAATTGTGTAAGCGAAACAATTATTAATTTAATTAGAAAAAATAATTATATGATTAAATAATACATACGTTTAATATCAGTGACAGTTCTAATATAATTTTTTGTTGTGAGAACAAATTCATTGTAAATAACCCATTCTGGTTTGTGTCCTAAACATGTACTAGGATGTAATTGAACAATTTGATTATCCTTAATAGTTAAATAATGTCCAGTCCTTTCCAAATGTGCAACTTGCATGAAAAAACCATCAACAAGTGCTTTTCTTATGTTAATATAATAGTCCTTTGAAGTGAAATCAGTTGATGTTCTTTTAAGTGAAAATCTATCCATAATTCTGCTCAATTGTTGACGAACATTGTCTCCACTTTTTAATGAACGATAGTTGACAAAGTGATCATAGCACCACTGTGGATCTTCTTTGTCTAAATAATGAATAGATATTATTATAAAATTATCAAATAAATATTGTTAGAATAATGACAATAAAAAAATAAAATTAAAAAGAAACTCACTTTGTTTAAAGGCATGATAAACATTCAATAACGTCAAATGATCGCCATCAATATGGGCAAATTTCATTTTAGCATCATCTGCTGCTTTTTTAGCTTCATTTGGTCTTACAAAACACTGTGGGACTAATACCATATCAATCGTAAATTAAAAAAACATATTATACCTCACACACATACACACATATACTTGTAAATAAATTAAAAATTGAATTAGAATTTTCCAAATTAAATAAGAATAATATGTAAACTTTACCTGATAACATTGCAGTGATACTGAGAATTTCATTGCTGCAATTGTGATTACATGATGCAATCAACATTTTAGCAAGTTGTGGATCCAATGGAAATTCAGCCATAATAGCACCTAAATCAGTTAAATTACCATCATCATCAAGAGCAGCTAAATAATTAAGCAATTCAAGTGCTCTCATAAGTGTTTCTGGTGCTGGTGGATCCATAAAATCAAAATGTACCAAATCATCAATACCCAATTTTTTTAATTGTAATACAACACTACCAAGATTTGATCGTAATATTTCTGGATATGTATTATCTTGCATTTCATTTTTATATGCTTTTTCAGTATAAAGCCTAAAACATTTACCAGGTTTTGTACGTCCAGCTCTTCCAGCTCTTTGTTGTGCTGATGCTTTACTTATTGGTGATACAAGTAATGATTCAACACGTATACGTGGATTATATACTTTTTGTTTAGCAAAACCAGGATCAATAACAAATACAACACCATCAATTGTCAATGATGTTTCAGCAATATTTGTTGATACAACAACTTTTCTACCAATAGCACCATTTTGTTTATTTGGTGGTGCTGATTCAAATATTCGTTGTTGTAAATTTGGTGGTAATGTTGAATATAATGGTATACATTTTAATTCACCAACTTCTGGTCCTAAATTATCCATTTCTCTTTTAACTCTTTTACATGCTTCTTCAATTTCTTCTTGTCCAGTTAAAAATAATAATAAATCACCAGGTACTTCTTCGCACATATGAATTTGTATAACGGTACGTATTGCTGCTTCAAGATAATCTCTTTCTGGTTCTGGTGTATAAAAAATTTCAACTGGATGTGTTCTACCAGGTACATTCATAAGTGGTGCATTATCAAAATATTGTTGAAATTTACCAGCATCAAGTGTTGCACTCATAATAACAAGTTTTAAATCTGAACGTTGTTTTATAACTTCTTTTAATACACCCATTAATAAATCAGTTGCTAATGTTCTTTCGTGAGCTTCATCAAGTAATATAACTTGATACCCTTCAAGCATTGGATCAGACATACCTTCACGTAATAACATACCATCAGTCATGTATTTTAAAACTGTTCGAGGTCCACTGCAATCTTCAAAACGTATACTGTAACCAACTTGTTCACCAAGTTGTACATCCATTTCTTCTGATACACGCTGAGCAACTGACATTGCAGCAACACGACGTGGTTGAGTACATGCAACACCTTTTGATCCCATCGACACTGAATATTCAACACACCATTGTGGTATTTGAGTTGTTTTACCAGAACCAGTTTCACCAACAAGTACAATACACTGATGTTGTGCTAACAAACGCATAAATTCAGCACGATATTCAAATACTGGAAGGGTGATTCGTTTTTTATAAAATTCATGATAACGAGCTGTGTATGGTAGTTGTGTGTATGGATTTATTTGTGATTGAGCTTTTGATAATGAAGCTGGTGTTACTGGAACAAATGCTGATGCCGATGAGTTTTCACCAGTCTCACCATCACTAAAAATTTAATGAAAAAACATATATCATCATTCATTGTAACCTCAAATACATTTGTTATTTACATTTTTTATTATTAATAATATATTTTTTTAATAGTCAAACAATTAAACATTTAAAATCATCAAAATTAAGAGGCAATCAATCTTGCAATTGTCTTGTTTAACAAATAGGAAACAAGATAGTTCAATTAGAAAGCAATAAGAAAAAAAAACATCTTTTTTTATATGTGTTTCTTTTTTTTTTTTTTTCTAATTCATTTAACACAATGACAATCAGTTATTATTATTTATATTTAATTTTATTACTATTTAATTGATAATTATTCATTGTCAGTTGATCAACACAAAATGTTGATATATTCTCTACATAGTAATTGTGGAACACACATGGCAAAATTAAAAATCATGTTTACGTTGATTTTTAACAATTTTTTTTTCTACTTACCGTTTTCGTTTGATGTAAGGATCAGCAACTTCAATTCTACGTTTCGACATTTTGTCGTTATTAATTTATAATAAAAATGTAACTTGTTACTCTAATCAATATTATTAATTTGTTATAATATTTTTATTGTTTACGAGGAGCTAAAAAAACCGCGAGGCGTCACAAAATGGCTATACATGTAAATTCAATGCCCTTTTTTTTTTTTTTTTTTTTTTTTTTTTTATTTTTTTTTTTTTTTTTTTTTTTTTTTTTTTTTTTTTTTTTTTTTTTTTTTTTCATCAGTGTTTGATACTTAATCAATAGATGGTATTAACTGTTAATTTTTACCCAATAGATGCCTCATAAATGCAATAATTATTCCAATTATTATTTAAACAATTAATATGAAAATAATAAATATAATATTCAATAAATAAACAATAAATAAAGACCATTGTTTACTTTATTTTGTTAATATTATCATTAAAATTACGTTTGCACATGTGCAATGTTTAGTTTAAATAGTTTAAATTGACCTTAACGTCTAAAAAAAAATGTTTGACTTTGTGTCATCGTATGTGTGTGTAGACTGTGGTGTGTATTTGACCTTGTGCCAACTGCAAGAAGCATCATTGTATATTCGTCATTAATTAAATAAAAGATATCATTTAAAAATATAATTATTAAATAATCATTATCACATATTTAATATATTTATACTATTTATAAATTAATAACTATTTAACTGCATTTAAAATAATAATTATAATAATCAATTGAATCAACGTGTTACTCTCTCATTCATCTGACCACACACTAAATTTTATTAGTACATATACAAATTAAATTAAACAATTATTTATAAAAATAAAATACTTGTTTATAAAAAAATCATTCAAATATTTCAAGGTTATTATTAATCATTCTATAAATAAATTGCAATTGAAGAAAAAAAATTATTTAATATTGAAAATTTAGTTTTGGAAAATTTTATCTCGACAACAATTGTGTATATAATATTTGATAAAGGTTAGATATCAATGTTTAACATTATTTGTTGTTTTATGTTAAAGAATAACAATATATAATGGGTGATTCGAGTGATTTGGATCGTCAAATCGAGCAACTTAAAAAATGTGAAATAATTAAAGAAGCTGAGGTTAAAGCACTATGTGCAAAAGCCAGAGAAATTCTCATTGAAGAAAGTAATGTTCAACGAATTGATTCACCAGTAACTGTATGTTAAATATTATAATATTAACAATATAATAATAACAATGTTTAATTCTATTTTTATAATTGTTTACATTGTTTATTTGTCAAACAGGTATGTGGTGATATTCATGGTCAATTTTATGATTTGAAAGAACTTTTTAAAGTTGGTGGTGATGTACCAGAGACAAATTATTTGTTTATGGGTGATTTTGTTGACAGAGGTTTTTACAGTGTTGAAACATTTCTTTTACTATTAGCTTTAAAGGTGAATAAATAATATTTTATTTTTTTAAAAATAGCTAATCAACAATAACTATATATTTATGAAATTTAATTAGGTACGTTATCCAGATCGAATCACATTAATTCGTGGTAATCATGAATCAAGACAAATTACCCAAGTTTATGGTTTTTATGATGAATGTCTTCGCAAGTATGGCAGTATAACTGTGTGGAGATATTGCACTGAAATATTTGACTATTTGTCATTATCAGCAATTATTGATGGAAGAATTTTTTGTGTACATGGTGGTTTATCACCAAGCATTCAAACACTTGATCAAATTCGAACAATTGACAGAAAACAAGAGGTAAATATTTATCTATTTCTTGAATAATTAACTTATGTTATAAATAAATAAATAAATACATAAATGTGTTGTTAATTATTTGAGGTACCTCATGATGGACCAATGTGTGATCTTTTATGGTCAGATCCAGAAGATACACAAGGCTGGGGTGTCTCACCAAGAGGTGCTGGATATTTATTCGGTAGTGATGTTGTTGCACAATTTAATTCAGCAAATGACATTGACATGATTTGTCGAGCTCATCAATTGGTTATGGAAGGATACAAATGGCATTTTAATGAAACTGTATTGACTGTATGGTCAGCACCTAATTATTGCTACAGGTATATATAACAAATTATGGCATGAAAAAGTTTATTCACCTGACAGTATTATTAATTTTGATTTTAATTTTTTTCAAGATGTGGTAATGTTGCTGCTATATTAGAACTGAATGAGCACCTTCAACGAGACTTTACAATATTTGAAGCAGCACCACAAGAGAGTCGAGGCATACCTAGTAAAAAGCCTCAAGCTGACTACTTTTTATAGACAAAATAAAATAATACAACTCTTACTAATTAAGTGATCAACAGCTTGCAAAAAAAAAGCAAAAACTATTTGTCTCCTGAAGCGTCAAAGCCTTGATATTTTTTCACAAACATTAAAAAATCATTAATCATTTGGAAAAAAGAAAAAAAAAAAACATACTAACGAGTTTAACTCGCTATTACAACCTTGTCGAAACTAATTTTAAGCAATTAATTCATAAATAAAAAAAAGAAAAAAAAACATTTATTTATAAAGAAAAAATAACAATAACAATAATAATTCTTAATTTAATCAATATTTTAAAATTTATAAATTATTTTTCTCAATTATACATTTTATCTTTCATCTGTTTTTTTATTTCATTTTTTTTATAATTAATAAAAAGTAGACATGGTAGTTTACTAAAAATAATTAAATTTCTTTTATAAAATTCTTAACAATTAAAAACTACGTGTAAATTTAAGTATAATAATAATAATTTCTATATATATATATAATATCTTATCTAATATGAATTTGTATTTTTTTATTAATTTTTGTTTTGCTTAATACCTCTGCCGTTTCTTTTTAAACAATATTATTAGTTTTTTTATTTCTTGCTTCAATTTATAAACCGAGGTAGACGAGTTAAAAGAAAACTCTTGATAATAAAAAATATAGCTAAGTTGGCACATATTGCATCTTGTAATATTTATATTAAATATAAACAATGAATTAAACTGGCTTATGGTTTGTTTGGTGCACTTCTCGGTCGTTTTTGTGTACTATAACGAATAATTAAAAAACCAATGACAATAAGTAAACAAACAATACCAATACCAATACTCAATTGAAAATTAGCATCAACAATAATTTTATCAAGACTTATTTCACGTAATGCTGAATCACCATTTGTTGTTTCACACGGTGCTTGAACAATAATATCTTGTCTTTGAACTTGTTGTCGACAATTTGATTTATTTGTGATATTATGAACTTGTGGTAAAAGACTTGATAATGTCCATTCCATTGGACTTATTGTTCTGTACCATGATGGTAAATTATCCAAGTGTAATGTTACACCACCAGTTAAATTCATAGTGATAATTATAATACCAGATAATAAAGCAGCAAGACCATTCCATTTACATATATATGCAAAAAAAATACATATTAAATGTTGAAACATAAGATAAAGTAAACCAGTAGCTAAATAATTCCATAATGATGTTAAGTCTTCATCAATTGCCATATGAAGACCAGACATTACATAGGCTGGAACCAAATATATTGCATAAACAAGAAACCATGATGGCACACTGCACAATAGCTAAAACAAAAAAAATTATAATAATAATTAAATAATATAATGATAATAATTTTAATAGCCATAATTATTACCTCGATAATTATGTGAATAAAACGACCATAAAGACCATCTTTAATATCTCTTTCAATGCTTGGTCTGGCACTTGTTACTTCACTTATTCCTATTAATGCAAGTGGCCAAAATAATACACCTAAACTTGTATAATAAAAACCAATTTTATCACGTAAAAATAGATTTTTATCTTCAGTTACATTCCAAAATACACCACCTATTATTAAACTCAATGATGCTGCAATAATAATTTTTTGTAATAGTTTTATCATTGTCCATGGTTGTGTATAAATAATTGTTTTTATAAGAAGTGCATAAATTTGAACAAATATATTTGCATCATAAATTGCTGGTGGTAATTGACCAGGTTGACCAGGTTCACTTAACATTGGTAATCTTGATTTTGCCATTTCAGCAAGATGATCAATTCTTTGTGATGATTCAAGCATTGCTTCAGCTGATAAATCATCCAAAGTAACAAGATCGACTAAAATTGAATAAGTAAAAAAAGAATAACAATTATTACTATAAATAAATCCTTCTATTATTAGATACACGAGAATATAAATAAGATCATGAGCCGAAGATAAGGTCGCTCTTGTTATTTAAATAGTAAACTTACTTTATTGTTAATTTAGTATTTGAAAAGTTTGACAATACCTACGTGTCTTTGGCTCATGATCTTATCTATATTCTCGTGTATCTTTATTATAAAAAAAAGAAACTTACGATAATAATCTGATGGATTTTTAAATGGTGGGCATGGAAATTCAGCTAGTGCAAAATATGCAAGCATGTCTCGTCTGTGTCCAGTGTACATAATTCTACCACCAGATGTAAGAGCAACCCTTGATACCATTGTTAATATTTCGTAAGTTGGTGGATGAAGTGTTAAAACAACAAGTCTTTGTCCTCTTGTTGCCCATTGACGTAAATATTCAACTAAAAAAAATGCATCAAATATATCAAGACCATGTGTTGGTCTATCTAATGCTAAAATATGAGCATCTTGAAGTAGTCTACATGCAAGTACAAGTCTTCTTGCTTCAGAAGTTGTTAATGTATCAACAAGACAATGTTTTGTTGTTTCAAGACCAAGTTCTTGTAATATAACTTCAGTTTCAATTTCTGATGTTCTTGAACCACCACGTAAACAAATATAAAAATTTAATACTTGTTGTGCTGTTAAACCATGACTTAAACTACTTTCAGCTGGTAAATATGCAACACGTGATTTTAATGTTCTTGTTGATACTGTTCTTCCATTTAATAATATATCACCTCTTTTAATATTTCTCCTACCAGATATCGTTTCAATAATTCCCATTCCTTCATTTTCAGTTGTTGACATTACTGCTAATACATCTGTTGCGCCAGCTTCTAAACTTATATTTTTTAATACACTATCCCTTGTTTCAATACAACGAAGTTGTAAATGTGGATAATTATTTGTTATTCTTCTCATACCACCTGTCATATTGTATATTGATGAATCACCTGGACCAATATGACCATGTGATTGTGAATGTGTACCAATTATACTTGGATGTCCATAACCAGGATCAATTGGTGCAATACTATGACGACGGTTTGGTTTGGATAAATTAAGTAAATTAGCTTCACTACTGGCACCACGCAATCTACTATTATTTTCACGTGGACTAACAATTAATTGTGATTGTGCTTGATGATATTCACGTGGTGTTGAATGTACTTGTCGAAAATCAGGATCACTACGTGCTGATCTCATTGCTGAACTAGATTGTCCACCACCTCCTCCACCACCACCACCACCACCACCACTTTGTGATATACGACGTCCTTCTTCACTGGAATTATAACCACTTGATCCATCACGAATTCTTGATGGTGGCAATACACGAGGTAATCCAAATTTTAAATATGTATAAGAGTTACTTGCTAGAGGACTCTTTGGACCATATCTTGGATGTCTTAAAATACTTTGAACTGTTGAATCACGCAATTGAAAATTTCCATAAGGCAAAGGAGATTTTTCTGCTGAGCCAAGAGCAGAATCAGTAAAATCTGAATTTAAATTTTGTCTAAAAAATAATTATAATTAATTCAATTATTATTTTATTTCTATTGGTTTTATTATTTTTTTTACCTGTAGATAGACCAGGCATGAAGATCTTCGCTGGCTGGTGGCTCCAAGCCACGAATATCAAGTGCACCTGGCACCGAATACCTTCGCTCTAGCTCCCAAGCTTCAGAGCTCATTGTAAATTAGCTAAAAAAATAAAACAAAAAAAAAACTTTATAATAATTCAAATTTAACATTTTATCTATGAGAAAATATTCACTCTATAAATAATCTCCATTAAAATTAAGCACTAAAAGAAATGAAAAAGAAAAAAAAGTTGAATTTGTTCGTCCATGAAGAATGAGGAATTTAAAGTACGTAAATTTGTTCGAGAAATGCGATGTAAAGAAAAAAATAACAAAAATTGTTTATGTACCGCTACTTGAGATTGTCTGTGTGTTAAATCATGAAAGATCAAATGTAAAATAAAAAGTTTTAAAAAAATAAGAAAATAAAAAAGAAATTATACAGATTTTTTTACTCGCTAACATTGTAAACTCTCATCTTTCGTGATTCACTCTCATCAATGCATCATCATCATCGCATAAACTTGTGTTACAACAATTTGTAATCAGCAAAAATAATTTGTCAAATAATCAGTAGTTGTAATAATTTTTAGCTATGGTATTATCCTAACGGATCATCAATAAAGTGATAAAAATCTTTTTCCTTTCTGCACTTTAGTGAAACCTTTATTAAAAAAAAAATCAATCAAAAATATATTAACAGTTAAGCTTAATAAAATTTTTATTTTCTTATTTTATCTAAACAAAGTTGGTAATTGTTGTGAGAAAAATTATTTTGTCATTAGCTTGTAACATCTGTTTCTTTATAATTAAAAAAAAAGAAAAGCTGAATGTAATGAGTATCAAACTGATAATGATGAATGATTTTACATATATTTTCAATAGCTATTATTGCATAGACATGGTAGCAATTGAATGGCATATCTTTTCAATGCAATGCCAAAGAAAAGTCTATATGATCATGTAAATATGTAGAAAATAAACCGTTACATGTTCATCTGGGATGAATGCATGGAGGACTGTTGAGTACAACCCATCCAACGTTTTTAAAAAAATTCTTGAAGTCATTATAAATTATATAGAGATCTTAGTTAACCATCATCATTTCAATATCATGGTGAGTCATTTTAAATCTGGATTGCATACGTATGAAGAATGATTATATATTCCTCATAAATGCAATAATTTTTACAACTGTTAAATATATTTTTATCATAACAAATGTATAATTTAACAGAAGTATTATTATATTATTATAAAAAAATAATAATAATTTATAATATTTAAAATAACATAAATTAATTTGCATATTTAATATATTTCCACATTCATGAATTTTTAATTTTTAAAAATAATTTTATTTAATTATTATTGATGATTTTTGTTATTAACTATTATTTATATTTTCTATATTTATTTATTTATTTAAATAACATGTGATTATTAGTATAAGTAGTTTATTCAAATTAGAATAACGTAATTTTAATTTACTCATTTTCCTTTTCTTCCTTAATTACTGGAATGATTATCGTTGGAATGTGTCGACTACGAAACAGTTAATAAAAACAGGTTGAGAACTTATTTAATTTATTCATTTTACAAACAGTTATTATTATCAAACTGAATTGAGGGTAATATTTTAGGTCCAATCTAGACTTTATATCAATAAAGAATCTTTAATTTTTTTAAAAATTACAATTATTATTTTTATTATGTTAAATAAATTGATATATTTTTTTATTTTTGAAAATGATATATACTTTCAGTGAAAACGTTAAGTTACAAATATTTATTTATTTCGCTAAATAATTAGTTAAAAAATTGTTAATTTTGAATTAACTTATTTCATTGACAACTAATCAAATGCCCGGAAGTCTAATGACAACTGTATTTTTTGTATAAGAAAAAAATTAATTAGTTTATATATTTTTTTCACTTTAAACAAACACAATACAAATGAAATAAATACCTTTTGAATATTCAGAAAAGTTTCACTTTCATTTCGACAATGTATATATATAGAATTTATTTATATAAAAAAAAAATACAGTTCTGTGTGTAAACTTAATTCTTTATTATTCAATTTTAATTTCAACACACCGTGTGTATTTTTTTATTTAAAAAAAATATATTATTTAAAATTGACAACAAAAGAATATTGGAATTTAGCTGAATCGACAGATTTATTATATACATTTTGATTTTTTTTTTAAATTTAAATTCACCGGCAATATGTCACGCAATAATGCGTGTGACGTTAAACTCTCACGCACCAATTTCTTTGAGAAAATATAATTTTAATAAGAAAAACTATTGTCTGAGCTTTGATTCAGTTGTATCCACAAAACTCGCGCATTGTTGACCTCAATTCCTTTTTTTTCCTATACATTTTTCATTTACTTTATTACACACGTTTTTAAAAATTCATTTGATTCACGTTTCCTGGAAATCGTGGAAATTATGGCTTAAAAATTTCCGGAAACTATCCTCAGTGAAAATAAAAAATGTCAAAAAGAAATTGAGGTCAAGAAACTCTATCGGATGATAAAAAAATAATAATTTTTTATATTTATCAACATGAGAATAATTTTTATATGTGAATAAATAATGTGTGCGTGGTTTCTATTTTTAATATTGATATTTGAATTGCAAATGAATGACACAAATGATCATCAACAGGTATAGAAAAAAAAATAAAATATTTTTTATGTAAATAAATATTTAAAAAAGTGTCAAATGATGAATTGATAATGACTAGTTGTGTCAGTATTTACTTGGCTCGCTTGCCCACACGTTAAAATCACATTTTCATTGACACCCAACACTATAATCAATATTTAATTCGCAATATTATGATGTTTAAATAAATAGTGTAAATAATATAAATAAATATTGTAGTAGCGTTGGTTGCGTATTAAGTTTCGCTTGCTTGAACCGGCTCATTACAATATTATGTATTATATAGTATATTTTAAAAAACTACTCCACTAAATCTCCGATAATTATTGTATTTAATGACTTCATAATTGTTAGGTAATTATCATTTAAATAATGTATTTTTTTGAACAATTTTTTATCTTATAAAAATCAGAAATAAATCAAATTATCTGTAGAAATTTTATTAATATAAATAAAATTATATTTTGCCAGAAGAAAAAAAAACTTACCAAAATAAAATTGTTGATATATAAATTTGATTTAATTTATTCCAAGAGAAATTGATTCATTTTGATGTTGAGATTTTTTTTTTAAATTATACTGTACAACACTGATTTTCAAGAGACACGAATTGTCTACACAGAAGGTCAAATTTCAAAGTAATTTTTTAAGTTTTATTTATTCTTTACGATTTATAAGTTTTGTTCATCGGTATGCAGCTTGCTTCTTCCTTCAAGGACACCAAAATAATTTTAAATCACAGTATTAATTGTTTTCTTTTAATAATCCCAGTAGAACCACAATTAAATAAAACTAAAAAAAAAAAAAAAACAATCAGTAAGAATATTACCACAAAACTGTATTTAAAAAAAAACTGAGTAAAAAAAAAAGTTAAAAATCAACGAAATATATTG
>JAPYYR010002611.1:0-17829 GCA_030523065.1 Aphidius colemani
TATGTTTAATATGGTTATTAGATACCATTTGGTGTACGTTTTATAAAAATCGGTGACCCAGTGGTTTTTGGGGGTGCTCACTTGACGTGTTTTGTCTCTTAGCAAAAAAATAAAGAAAATTACTAACATCAACTTTTATCAACAATAACGAACTAACTGAAAAATTAGCAAGTCAATTTTTTTTTATTGATATTTGAATATTTAAACAATCAACTATTTGAAACAAACATTTTGTCGTTTGAAATAAACAACTAATTGACTTGTTATAAACCATCACCTAATTTTAACAAGAGAATGAGGCATATTTCTAGAAGTATTCTTCTTTAAGTGAACCGTTTCGTTGTTCCATCTGCATGAAAAAACAGAACTTAATTTTTGTCAAGAAGAAATGTGGTTCACATTTCAAAGTATTTTTTTTTTAAACAAACCATCCATCGTTTAAAACAAACAGAATTTCATTTATATCAAGACTATTTTTGTTATTGTTTATAACAAACCGTTTTTTTCTTTTTTCAAACATGGTATTGCCTAGAAGTTTTTTTTTATCTCCAAGAACTTTTCTTTAGAAAAAAATTTTCTCAGTGTAGTTCTAATGTAAAGAACTTTTTCGCACAAAAAAAAAATATAGTATCTGCTTGAAGAAATTATGTTCATCCCTGAAACTCTGCCGTTTTGAACTTTTTGTTTCTGTTTCTCTCTACATCCTACAACTTTTACTCGGACCATTTTTTAATTAAAGCCATATATTTTAGAAAAATTAATTTGAAGATTAAAATGGAACACCTCATAGACATATTTTCTTATTTAATTACTCTACACTTTTCATAATCTTGTAAAACATTTGACCGTGATGATTTATGTCTTTTTATTCGGGAATGACATTCAAAAATTCGACTCGAAAAACACCGATGGGTAAAAAGATTTATTTCATGATTTTATAATGACAAGATTAATGTTTTATTCGATCCCACCTTTAATGACCGTTGCAGAAAATCCGGCTTTTTGAACTGATCCATCACTCACGAACTTTACAAAAAGTTCACTTCCTGTTGATCGTATATCGGGTGGTACCTTATAGCCACAGTAAATTCCAATCAACGGTGAATTTTGATCATGGCCGTCTCTGACTTCGACGTAGTCGTACACACAGTTATCGTGATTTTCAATTTCGAATGCTTGAAATTTTAGAGCAACCTGATAATTCTGAGGTACAGACAGCTTCCAAACACAGTCCTTGCTAGATTGATATTCTTCAGGATAATTGGGTGATTCTAGATGATCGATGCTATCCAGCTTAACGTACCCTCCACACAATGCTTCGTAATTTGCACTAAAACCACAATAGCCACTGTGCAGGCTTGTAGTTACATAAGTTACTAGCATTCGACTTCCCGTTGAAATAATAGACTCATGGATTTTACCACTTCCACAAAAGCGACCTGAAAAAAAATAAGTGAACATGTATATAAGTGCGTACACTAAGAAGAAAAACTAACATTTTTCACTACTGCATTCTAAGCTTTTGCGCTAATTAGAAAAGGCCAGTGAGATCGTAGGTCTAACGTATATTTCGGGGAGAAAATTAAAATTTTACTGTTCATGACATAAAATATCGTATTTCGGCCGGGTAAAAATTATTGTGACAAGCATAATATTTTTTTTATTCGTGTACAAGTGAAAAAGTGTAGTGTTCATAAGAAAATTTGACATATTGTCGGAAATTTTCATCATTAAGGTTAGTGAAAATTACCATATACTGTTTATATATGAAGGATCATATAAACACACATGTATACATGATCAAGGAATGATATTCAAAATTAATTTTCATTGATTGTATTTTTATTTTAGCCAATTTTTGACTTGGGTATATTATTTTTCTTAGAATGTGTCAACTTGAAAATTTTCTTTTCTTCTTTAAAGTAACCTTCTACATTACTTCTTTGGGAAGTCCAAAGTACCCCAAAAAAAGTTTGAGCTCAATAAAAAAATTTTAAAAAATTTGCTTATTGTACATTAAGTTTTCCTACTTAGGTGACATAGGAAAATAACGGCATGTTCAATGGAAACTCATATACTTGTCGAATTTTGATAGCTACGGAAAAACCACAACCCACGAGGTAGTAAATATATTTTTCTTAAAGATTCTGAAAAATTACATAAAATCGAATAAAAATTAAGTGAAGATTCACCAAAAAAAAAAAAAAAATTGTTCGATGAAATCTATAAAAATTGAGTTTTTTTTAACTATTTTCACTTGATCTTAATTCTATCTTTTGTAATTTTTTATAATCTTTAAGAAAAATATATTTATAACCTCGTAGATATAAAATTTGACAATTCAATGAGATTCAATTGAACATGCCGTTATTTTTCTTATTTATTTAAATAGGTAAACTTAATATGCAATTAGCAATTTCCAAAAATTTCTTGTACTTTTGAGTTCCGAAAGCAGTAGTATAGAGGGTTACTCCGAAAAAAAAACCAACACAGTCTAATAATTATTCAAATAATAAAAAAATAGGAAACATCATGAGTTATACTGTAATTACCTACAATTCGAAAAAAAAGTTGTGTGTTATCGTACGCACAGAAACTTCTTTAATTGTTCGGCTCGATTTTATGTTTTTCTTGACCTAAAATTTTTTCATTGGCAAAGCTATTGAAGGCTAGTATTCAAATTTTTCTTCTAGCAGTTGCATTTTGAACAGTAAACTTTAAAAAAATGCGACACTTCTTGCGTCAAGAGCACGTTCTTAGTGGATCGTGGTTTTACTCAATTGTAAAAAATGCCGTTTATTATGATAAGCTGACTTCGGATAATATTCTTCTTTGTTATGAAGCTTGATATAATCCTGCAAAGATGAGTAATGATAAATTACACCTAACAGACTCACTTTGAACTATGAACTTTAAGAAACTTCAAGAAACACATCACTTCTTGTCTGAAAAAGGACTGATTCAGCTAGATGCTTAAGAATGTCGCTTATTCTTATGGAATTTTTTTTTGATAATTTCTCTATTTTCATCGAATCAGGCGCTACTTTAAACAAAAAGTGAGAGGCTGGTTAAAAACTTTCATCATATCAAGGGTATTCTTTAATTTGTTAACCGAACCTATTCATATCCATTGGATCCAAGAAAGGTGCTGGCGTACTACATTTTCTGAAATTCAATGATAATTATAACCGAATACAATCATTGGAGGATGACGATTTTTTTCGGAATCTGATTGATTTATTTTTTAGCAAATCTCTTTAGGCAAAAAGGACCTGATTGCATAAGATTTGTTGTCACGTGATTTACAGTACTCCATGTTTTTATGGGAATTCATTATGTTTTCTGTAATTCCAACGATCCCAAAAATTGGGATCCGATGGAGTTGGGAATAATACATTAATGCTCTCAATGATGACGTAGTATTTCTCATACTCTACGAATTACCTGAATGGTATGAAGATAGAGATTAGAAACATTCTTCATCCGTGTAATCAACACGTAAAACTATGATGACACTTAAATGTGTAGGAAACTGAATCCTTTCGTATATCCAGGGTAGTAAAAATTCACATGGTTCGTGAGCTAAGATATGCAATTGATGTTTAGTTAGAGTTACTTATTAGATACGATGACATCAAGATATTGAACATGTCAATTCCAAAAATTCAGTCCTTCCTACTTTCGATTATTTTTCAAGATATTTACTAAAAAATAATGGCTATCGAAAAAACAAAAACTAATAAGAATAAAAAAATGACGTCATATACTGGACTTATTTCTATAACTGCATCCACTCCATAAACGTCCCGAAAATTTACTTGGTCTGGAATATAAAACTTTCAGTTCTGAATTTTACTGAAAACTACAGTTTGGAATATATGTGGTACTTTTCACGAAATCAACATAGGTAATAATTATTTTTTTTTCATTTTTTAAAATAGTTCATTCAATATAGACCGATAAATGAAATAAAATTGAATAACATAAGAATATTTTTTATGAAAAAAAAAATAAAATTATTCACGGTCTAAAAATGAATAACGAAATACAAAAGGCATTTTTATTTTATTGACACGATCGTAAGTGCAAAATAAATTTCAACTGCAATTTTTACTTGAAGTTTTCTTCCGAGCAACATATGTCACACATTTTCTATAGCTTTCTATAACTAATAACGGCGGTGCCAATGTTATTGATAAGACTTAAATTTGTTACCTAATACAGCACTCTTGTGCCAATATCCATCTCTTATCTCGATGTAATCAGAACGACAATAATCACTTTTAAAAATGTTCAGTGACGTTATATTGAGAGTTATTCGTTCACCATGTGTTGCTGTTATTCTCCATTCACATTTCTGACTATCAGTTGGTGTTGAGTTTATCGGATTAATCGGGGATCCAAAACTGCCACTGTTATCTTGAAATGTTCTGCCACATTCTAAAGCAAAAAATATAGAGTTTGTGAGTAATATAGATACATAAAAATATTTCTAAGACCAGGAAAATTTTTCATCAACAAAGAAAACGCGAAAAAAATTTCGTAAGCCTCATTTCTAAGGAGATAATTATTCTCATTGAAAAGTAAACTCATTTTTTATTCAACAAAAAATGTACTTGATTCGGAAATCGAATTCGTTCTTTGAAAAAAAAGAATAGTTTAATGCGACTCATTTTTCTTGGAAGTACAATTTGATAAACTTCCTGATTGGAAATTTTGGACCAGGCAGCTGGATTTTGATCCTATGGCCGGTAATGGCTAAGGTAAATGCCAGATTTCTTGACCCTTTTTAGATCCGTATCGGATCCATTGTCGCTGAGGCCAGATCCAATATACCTTACTCTTTCCTGATCTAAATCAGATCTAAATGTGGGATTTTGAAAAAAGATTAAACTTCAATTAAAGTCGACCACCGGATTTGGTATCGATAAGGGTAGCTTTTTTTACTCTGTCCTGATCCGATACGGGTCCGGAATGCTGGACTTTGATAGAGGTTTGATTTTTTTTAAGGTTTACCTTTGGATTCGATCAGGGTTGGGTAAGGTAAGCTGGACCCAATTTCTCTCGTCCATTTCTGATCCAAGTCGGATTCGGATTTCTGGACTTAGACGTAATTAAACAAAGATAATAATATCAAATTCAAACCGTCATTTTATTTTTATGATAAAATTAAATACATATGTACATATGTAAATACATATTGTTCATATTTTTTTATTTTAATTTTTAAATAGCTTTCTATGTTTGTGAAGGACTTTTAATTTCAACGATTCTATGTACGCCGACGTGTCAATGTTTTTTTCAACTTAAAACTAAAATTTATTCATTTTGAATATTAAATAAATTATATAAAAATAATCAATTAACTAATGAATGAATTTATAAATAAATAGTAACAAGTTATTATTCGAAATAAAAGTTCATGACCTCATCAAGTGCTGCTCCTTGATCAGAATATGCTAATAATGTTTTGTAAATAAATTTTATTGTATCATCCATTTGGAGTGATGTAAATCGCAACGATTATTATTTTATCGTTTCATGTAATGCATTCAGCAACACAGTAATCACCAATCGATGCTTGTCCCGATTTATGGGAAAGTGTGCGTTCTACTTCCATAGTTATCGACGGACTGATTATATTTATTACATCATGTATATTGCAACTACTCGTTATGTAGCCAAATTTCAGAAACGTAAGTATTTTTAAAAAAGTTATATAGAAAATCCTGTGCATGACCTCGAAGACTTTGACAATTAAACGAATAAACTAATATACATTCTTTTTGTCTTATAAAGTTCAATTTCCGTTTCTCGATTGTTTCTAAACATTTATTATAAACATAGTAGAATTTCAAATCATTATTTTTTGTTATTATATATAATCCCTCAATATTTGTTACTCTTGACAAAGCTCGCGGTTTCATTATATGTACTACCTTGTGATTCATAAATAGTCATGGATGACGAGCAAACCACTGGGATATGAGTACGTAATACACAGATAGTTTTACTTGTATTGAGATGAATGGTGGATAATCACTTTCCTATTGGACAGCTGGACGACTGATATTATTTGCTTCAGCGTATCCAGCGGCTTTCGTTATAATTTTTTTTCCAATACTCATGGGAAATTCTAACTGAAAAGTCGTAACTTCTCTTGCGTCATTAAGATCGATATAAACCAATTTATCTACAGCACCATTCGCTAAACCATCGGATACATCTATATTTGTTATCATATAATGCATTTCTAGAACAATTATGGTCTTATACGGTAATCCTCTTGGATCAATAAGTAATATTCTATTAAGTTTTGCGCGACAAAGATTTTCTTGTTTGTCGATGAACAACCAACAAACACATCTTTTGCTGTAGATACTATTTTGCCTTCAGCACTAGGTGGTCACTCACGTATATGCCCATAGACCGTCACGCACCTATTGCAAAGGACCGAAGTCTGTATATTAAAAGTCACAACAGGAAATTTTCAAGCCATCTACTCCCTCCTGGTTAGTCAAGCATTAAATGCTAGTGAATTATTTTCAAAATATTCCTACCTGATATAGTATCAAAAACATAAATGTTTCATCCTCTACCCTCACTACCACCATGAGTCTAACCCAGTTTCGGGAACATTTCAGCTCAGGTGTATCATTCACACCTTCCTAGCCTATACATGAAGCTTGATCTTAAATCCGAGGAAAAAATCACCCAGTTGCCTGAGCTCTATCTTGTATGATCTTCTAAAACCATTATATGATAGATTTCACATAATGGTTTGACTAAGATCTTCCATTCTTTGTTCAGAGCTCCCTCAACCACGTTTAAATTCCAATGTCATTTATTGTTCGCTCGAACGTTCCACCAGCACGCCAAAAGGGAGTCCCGACTATTAACTGGGCCATATAGTCGCGGTGTCGTGACTCACCAATGCCACCGTTACCCGAGGGTTTCAATAACTACACGCCTGCCGCTTACTTTCAGCACTATTTGAAAGACGATTATTGTATTTTTAGCCAAAAACGTTTGTATAAAATGAGCGGATTCCGCTTGGACAAAGAGTATCTCCTTGGGCCCTAAATAACATAAATTTTTACTGATTTCAATTATTTTTTCGATATCTAAGTTGGCATCAAATTTTGACGGTTATGTAGTATCAATTCTGCATTGGTATATATTTCAATGAATTTTGAGTCAGCGAGGACTTCTTCATCTTCAAGGTACATACAAAGTAACCGTTTTTCTTTTATACTTATTCAAGTCATCTCCCATATCGTAATTTCTATAAAAGATTACTCTTGACTGTCTCATTTTGATGTGAGTGTCATTTTTGCAAGATGTATAATTTGTAACAAATTGTTCTGAATTTATATTTTCTAGGTCTTCATGTCATTTTTTATATTTGCCGAACCAATTTTGTATCTATATATCAGTTGAATTATTATCAGTATCCATACTACTTTTTAATTCTTTGGCGGTCAGATAGCCATACTGTTCAAATCGATCTCTTAATGGATACCAGGCAACTTCTTGACTTTGCATTTCAACACTATTGACCATATTTAGGCCGAGGTTACGTCTCGTTAATGTCAACGATATCGAACTTTGGGTGTTCGTCTATCGTCTTTAAAATTCCTCTTTAGAGATTACTGATTCTTCGGTTGCTATTATTGGCATATTCAGATACGTAGTTGGCACAAGAATGTTTTTTGTTTTTTATTAATACCTGTAATAAATTGCATGTCCATGTTTGATTTCATAACATTAAATATAAAAAGGCCATATGGGTTATGTAATTTTTCAGATAGTAGACGCTTTAGAAAAACTTGAAGCCTTTTGATTCCTGCCTGAAGTATCTGGTGATACTATCATCTGACGAAGTATTGTTTTAAAAAAAATTCATCTATGCTAGAATAACCTGTTCTTTCAATTTTTTCTCTTATACTTCTATAATGCTTAGAATAACGACCAAATTCATCTTCTTCTTTCTGCATAGAAGTCAGTATGATTGTTGATCGACATGGCATAAATAAAGCTTTGAACCGGCATTCCGTCTCATTGCTGACTACGTTGTTTTAGCATATAAATGAATGATGATGTGTTTGTAGGCTTATATGACCTAGTGCATCAACAGCTGATCCAGAAATGACTCGATCAATTGATTCTATAAAAATTTCAGAGTCTTCTATTGATATCTTTGCCAACACGTTTGAAAGCAATCGTCAGACAATCACGAATTCTTAATCTAATTATTTCCATAGCCATATATAACACTTTGTCGATCAAAACATCTTAACACACTTGAAGCCATTGTGAAGGGCTTTACTTGGACTCTTTCCATGAAATTTTTAAAATCGACCAAGATAAATTGCAGGAAAAGAAATGAATCATTGGTTTTAATATCATAATGTGAATGAAGCGGAGATACAACCAAGTATATCAACCAAGCCTTGATGGTTTCTTTATTAACCAAGCCATGTAAATAACTTGATTCTGCGTTTGAAACGTACGTTTATAGTGTAGTCATCGTCAATATTCATCGGCAAATGCTTAACTATTATATAAACAGAAACGGGAACATAGATATGTCCATAAATTCCATATTGATCATTACAATGTTGTAATCTTCGAATTGATATAGAAGGAATGCGAGAAGATTTTAATATTTCTGTAAGTACGGTTAATGCATGTAAATGATCAGCGATTTCCGGATATTTGAAGCCATTATATTAGATTTTTTATCTCTTGACAGTGAAGACCGGCATGTGCTATGTCAGATGTCAGATAATGCAGCTAATATTCTATCAGAATTTTTTCGTCGTGCTTTCTGTCTAGCACGATAATTGCGCAAAGTTTCGGCATTTGTTAGGGGTATTTGTAACGCAGCTATTGTCGCATCAGGATTATTCTGAAGTTTTCGCTTGTTTTCTTCAGTAGGTTGTTGAATTAATAGTGAAGGAGAGCATGGCTGATACACTTCAGCTTGAACAACGAGTACATTTCGTTCAATTCATAATGCAGGAGAACATGCCCGATAAACTTCAGCTTGAACGACGAATTTATTTTGTTGATTTTCAAGTATCATTTAATCACTGCCATTTTCTTCTCACAGATTAACCTTTCGATCTGTAATAATAACAGGATCTATAATCTTTAAATCTTTTTTTCAAATGGTTCAATGACGAATAGATGGACGTCGGTGTTAACGGATTGAAACTTGGAAAAATTAAAAAGCCCTGTGGTCTAGAGGTCAAGGCGTTTGCCCGGAAAGCAAAAGACCCGGGTTCGATTCCCGGCGGGGGAACTATTTGAAACTTCTTTATTTTTCCAAGTTTCGGTTTTTTTCAAAAAACATTTGTTGTTGTTGACAATTCGTCACTAAGCCATTTGAAAAAAAAAAAAATTGATGATAATCACACTACCAATATAAATATGAATAATGATAAAAATATGAATATTACTTAACTAACCAATTTCTTGTAATTTTCTAGAAAGTTTCCGGCAATAATTTCTGATTTTTATAGGAAATTGTGCTCATATGAAATACTCATATGAATTATATCAATAATAATAATGTAAATAATATCAATGATATTATTAATGTTAATAACAAATTCTACTTCACGATTATCAGTATTATAATAATGAATAACAATTTCAATGATATTAATAATCATGTCATCAACTATAATATTTACATGTACACTATTTATGTCAAACACTTTCTTTTGTGCATGCGCAAGAGATCATCAAAGATAGGAACCATCTGTCAACTTACGTCTGTGGAAATAACTTAATATATATTTATTCTGATATTTACTTGATATTACACCCACCAGAAATATTAGTATTGTTTGTTTGAATTTGTTTATTTCTTATCACTCGGCACTAAATATTTATTAGCTTATAATTTTAGTATATCGTTTTAATTTATTTTTCCACTAATTTATTATTTTCATGAACGCCGCAAACTGACAGCTGCATTAGTGCGGACGAGTATTTTCGTATTTTCTTTCTCACTCACAGTCCCTCACTCACTCGCTCTCATAGGTTATATGAGCAAAGACTTGTTTGAAGCAATCACGACTGCTCGCTCGCTTGCTCAAACGATCGGTCTACGCGGTCGGCTGGCCGGTCTGCCGACCGTTAAGCGGTGTCTATGATAGGAATTCTCGTAAAAATCTTGCAGCAAGATCTTGCACGAAAAATGGAACATGTTCTATTGGCTGTTCTACCCTATTTCTAGTAATTATCTAGTGATGATAGATCTTGCAGCAAGATTTAACTAAAATTCTTATCACGGGTAGACACTGCTTTACATAGCCGAAAAATATTAAAAGCTAGCTATGGCGAAGATTTTGGGTTTTTTATATTTTTCTAAAGTAGTTAAAATGTAAGTAGCATAAAAAAAAAAAACTTATTAATTCGGTGCCTCGTGCCGTTTCGTGTCGTCGCTGTACGCTGGCATCTCAGCTTCTAGTCCAGTTTTAGCTTCATCATGCCATTAACTCAAGATTTCAAATATTCCTTCAAAATATAGTAAAAATTTAGATAAAGTATAATAACAATTATTATAGTAAGTAGGAATCAGTCACTGAAATGACGTCAGTTATTATTCTAACTATACTACTGGAGTAATATTTGCTGCGGATTCCTCTTCGTGTGCCATAGTGCTTACAAAAATATGAAATAATTATTTCCAGAAATTATTTCCAAATATCGTTTCCATGAATATTTCTTAAAGCAATAATAATTTATACTAATATGATTGATACCAACGAGAATATAAATGATATCAATATTAATAATAATGTTAATAAGAAATTCAAGAACAATATTATCGGTTATCTTACATAATCTATAGGCACGGTAGTGCCTCGTGTCAAGTGTGAGAAAAAAATATATCGAATTAAAAAAAATTGAATTTAAAATATGATGATAAGATTTAAAATAGTTGATTTTCTTAATTTACAATTACTTTATATCGAGCTTATATGTAAGAAAAAAATCAAATTGTTAAATAGTGTAGTTTTTTGTAAATCATTAATTAAATTTTTCAACTTTGCGTTTTTGTGTTAAACAACAGATTTTTTTTTTTCCCTCATACTTTTGTACTCTCATTCAGTTGATTTATTTATTATCAATACCAATCTGTTATCAATTTTTGTGATTGCAGTAATTAGTAAATATTCTATGATGCATCATGAATATGAAAAAGTTGAAGAACTTTCATCGTTCACATGAAATTTCTCCCATTTCACCCTATTTTCTTGAAGCTGATAAAAGTTATTTAGAGGCTATTGATTGATTAGATCTACTTAAAGAAATCTACATCGCAGAATTTATTTTATATCATTTTAATTATTAGTTATTGCAATTATTTCTTTTTTACATCCATAAATTATTTTTTTGATAGATAGAACACGACGCCAAAGATAGCTTAGCTATGTTTCAAGACTGGCCTCAATATAGAAATAGAAAATGCCTGATTCAGCAAGGACGTCGTCAGGTGAAACAATAGCTTGAAATCATAACGTTTCTGCTTCGAACTTGACTCATTTTACAAATAGTTTAAAATTATATTATGAAAATGCACAAGTATATTATGTAAAGCGGATATTGTAGTGTGTAATTTATTATTTATGAATTATGACATCTATGTAGCAGTGTAAAAGAGATAGCGCATAAATGTGTGTGTAAAGGCTGGCCGAGATGGTCAGAAGGGATGCATGGAAACTTAAAGTCGTGACCGTGGAGAATTTGTTTGAATTGAAAGTAATAAAAAAAAAAATAAAATGAGAGAACGAAAAGTTGAGTGATTTTTATGAGAGTTAGAAACATGGTTAACACATGAAATAAACAATAAAAAAAAGGGAGATCGGATGTTTGGGGTAGTTATGTTTTCGAGGAATATTCGAGAAGAGTGAATGAGGGAATAGGTATGTATGCAAGGATAATAGAGAGCAAGAGTAGTTAGCTAGCAACAAGCCTTCAAAAGGGTCAGATCGGGGATTTAGAAAGATAACCGATATTTTGAAATAATACAATAATATCTTGATTTTGTTGTTTATAATAAAATAATAAACGAGCCAGTAATATTTACATCGCGAGGACATTTATTCTGTCTTTTATTTTGTAACCTACCTAATGTCCTAATCCTACATTTATATATTTACAGAAACCTGGTTAAACGGTAGAAAGTTTCACCGTGAATATTTTGATGAAAATTTATTTGATGTGTATAGAGTTGACAGGAAAAGTGGTGTAAGATCAATGAGTGGATGTTGTTTAATAGCATTAAGTAGATTAATATTCAAATATTAATATTCAAATATTAGATTATATTCAATATTCAAATTATTGATTTATCAATTTATTATCAGTTAAATGACAATGATATTGTCTTAGTGGCAGTTAAGTGAATGTATAAGGATTCAGGGATGAATTCAGTTGCAATCTATTTTCCATTACATTATAACTTAGCTTTTGTGATATATAATAATGTTTTTGATTCATCATCGTACTTATTAAATAAACTAGAGGGTGAGATTATGATTATTGTTGATTTTAATTTGCATTCATTGCTTAAACATGTATTTGGTAATGTTAATAATAATTATTCATCTGATTTTATACAATTTTACAACTTAGTGGGCTTAAGTTAATATAATGATGTTCTTAATAGTAAAAATAGAAGGTTAGATTCGGTTTTAAGTACAATCAAATGTAAAGTAAATAATGCTACTGAGTGGATAGCTGAGCAAGGCATATACCATCCGTCATTAGAAGTTATGGTTACTTGGATGGATAACAGGAAAAAATTAGCTGAATTAGATGAGTTATTGACCGGTGACAAAATATTATCTACAAATTTTCGATTTACAATTACAGAATTTGATAACTTTAAATACTTATTATAATGTACAGATTGGTAGAGTATGCTTTCTTGTAATGATCCAGATAAGTTAGAATTATTTTATAATATACTTAACTCGCAATGGAGCAAGGTTTTTGAAATGAAAAACAGAAGCAAAGCTTTAAATTTCCACAGTGGGTTGCTATAGAGACAAAAGAGTCAGTACCAAAGAAGAATTATTATAAAAATGAGTATAATTTAAATAAATGAATGAAAGATTATAAAATGTTTCGTTTACAATCAAATCGGGTTTGAAGAATGATAGCAGAAGATAGGAAAAAAAACATTAAGAACATTGAAGAATTAATGAAAACAGATACAAAGCAATTTTGAAGTTATGTGAGGAAACTCCGCACAACCCTGTGTATACTACAATGCTATGCTATGCTATACTATATTTTCTTTTATTAAAATATCAATTAAACTTACTTTGACATTTATACAGAAGATTCGTTTGGGCGATGTCACCTTCACTGAGACGTATCCGCTGGCCTATTTCAGGTCGTAGCTTTCCATAATTTTCCATTGGAAGAATTGTATCTAAGTATGTTCCTTTAGAAAACGTGTTCTTTGCATAATGCATTATGGAGTCATAATCATACGGAAGACCAATCGAATCAACTTCTTCGTGTGTCAACTTATTGAAGTTGTATTCTTGCCCTGTTTCAAGTATCAGATCATTTAAACACAAATAAAGAATTAAAAAATTAAAACTATGACAAAATTCCATTATATTTAGCGTTACGTTTTAATACATCTTTGATCAAGAATCCTCAAAAATTTTTCATCACGTTTTTGATTGGTTGGCAACAGGTTATTAGATCCAGAGTTAATATGAAAACGTGTTACTTGATTATATCATGGTTTAAATCTTGCTTGGGTTTGTAAGAGATCTAGCGCTATTAGCAAATTCGTATGACGCTGAAGCTAGCGTCTACGCCAGCCTCCATACGCTCGGAATGCAGGGAAACATTGGGTGGTTCAGGGGCCCCGTGCAATAAATATGAGAACAATAGTATAGACAAATAAAAAGGATATAAGGGAGATAATGATAATCATAAGAATTGGAACATGCAAAAATAGAGATGTAGCTAAAAATTTCACCCCTTCAACTCGTGATCTAAGGGGTAAAATAAAGATACACGTTTTTGTTTTTCATTTAAAAATTATTACCTCCAAAACCACTCGTAGCTACCTCGAAATTTTTTTTCCTAAATTATTTGATGTAATTTAAACCACCCACAAAAATTTCAACCCTCTAACTCGTGTTCTAGGGGGTGAAATAAAGGTACGCGTTTTTTTTTTTGTATTTAAAGAACACGAGTTAGAGGGTTAAAATTTTTGTGGGTGGTTCAGAATACATTAAATATAATTTAGGAAAAACAATTTCGAGGTAGCTACGAGTAGTTTTGGAAATAATAATTTTTAAATGCAAAAAAAAAACGCGTACCTTTATTTCACCCCCTAGAACACGAGTTAGAGGGTTGCAATTTATGTGGGTGGTTTAGAATACATCAAATATAATTTAGGAAAAACAATTTCGAGGTAGCTACGAGTGGTTTTGGAAATAATAATTTTTTAATGAAAAAAAAAAATGCGTACCTTTATTTCACCTCCTAGAACACGAGTTAGAGGGTTGAAAACCATAAAAGTCTTTCAAGGGAGATTAATATTGTCTACTCATGCTAGGTTCTACTGAATAAATCAAAAAAGAAAAAAAATTTTTAGTTCGGGGCACCGATACTTCTACGTTCCTGGTTTGGACGCCAGCTGAGACGCTAGCTTCAGCGTCATAAATTCGTATGGTTCTTTATTTTTCAATTAAATTTTAAAATTTTTCGATTGTTTGAATTTTTTTTAAAATGACGTCAAATAAATAACTGGGACGGTAAATTTTGAAAAATACAATTCAATATATATTAATTTTAACAATTTATAATCAATATTGACACACGAATATCGACAAATTGGGAAGTGCTGTCATCTATCGATTTCTAGTTTTAGCGATATCTATTATTAATAAATTCAGAAAAACCAAATATTCTGAGTTTGTGAATTTGGGAGCTAATTTTAAAACTAAAATTATCAACTATTAACTGTTGAATTTTCGATAATATAACATTTTTAATTTTCATTATCAGTTTAATACTCATAGGAGTCTATCGATAAAAGTTTACAGGTTTGAAGTTTACCACCTTAGTTATTTATTTGACGCCTTGGAAAAATAAAAAAACTGTAATTAAAAAAAAAATTTCTAAACACAGCCTGCAAGAAATATATCATATGATTCATTAGAGATCAAGTGCCAAAAAAAAAATATGAAAAATTCATGAATAGAGTTCGAACAACAATTGATTATCTTATGCCAGAATTTTAAAAGTCGGTCTGAGCCAGTGAAATAGTTATTGATAATAAAAGTCAACAACTTTTAGCGTGGACACTAACAGCAGAGGGAATTGATGTTAAAAAAAAACGAAATAAAAGTTCTACAGTAAGGAAAAAAAAAAAATAAAAATTGTTGAGAGAACTAGAGAAAAATTATCGTGCCGCACAACAAAGTAGATGCTAAGTTGAAACTCAACAATATTTGATGGTCAGATTTATAAATTTAGTTTGTCGGTACAACAGTGTTTGTTTATTGATTTGGTAAAAAGTACCGTGCTGCATAACAAAATTTGCTAATAAAAATTATTAAATATATTACAATTTTAATGGCGGCCTTGTCGAGTGTTGTCGGTAAAACTCGACTTTTGTCGTGTCATCAGTGGTTCTGTGTATGCCATTGTGTATGATAAACGTCTGTGTTGCTTCGTGAAAGAAAAATAATTGATTAAATATTGAATAAATACTAAATTTGAGTAATAAAACATATATTTTTGTATTATCAAAAAATACTAAATTATTCGAAAGCAAGTGGATATCAATTCATTTTTGTTATTGAAGAATACCATCAATATGTTTCGGACATTGTTTATTCAATATTAGATTTTGTTGAGTGAAATAATAAAAGTTGTAAAAGAAAATACAAAAATTGTAATATATATAATAATTTTTATTGGCAGCATAACAAATTTTGTTATGCAGCACAGCGGTTCTTATACTAAATTAAGAAACAGAAACTGTTGTACCGGCAAAACGAAGTTTATAAATCGAACCAACAAGTATTGAGTTTCAACTTTAGCATCTACTTTATAGTGTTGCACGACAATTTTTCTCTAGTTTTCTCAACAATTTTTATCGGTTTTTTTCTGTGTAGGATAATTTCATTATCCTGCCAATCAATTACAAAGGTCATTGGTGAAATTCGAATATGATTTTAATCGGTTTATATCTTGTATTTGAACATAATATTTTATCAGTAACGTTGAACGGTCGAACATTTACATTATCTATTAGGATACTAGGTAGTATATCATTGTGCTTTAATAAAGTATCTTGAGCAGAAAAAACGAATGACGCGCAGTTAATTTAATATCATGAGATTGTACAAGCATTTTTAACGAAGGATTTTGCCGTAAACATAAAACAAATGAAAAATAATTAGCATACGGGTAAGTGCCACAACCCTGTAGCCAAGTGGCACAATAAAGATCTGGTTATTGAAAGTTAGTCATTGTTAGTCAGGTAATCGAAAATAGATTCATCAAGTATATAAGCAAAATAATTATTGCTTTGATAGTGATGGTTTAGATATTTTCAAATATAATTTAACGTTATTAAATTGTTCGTACTGATCAAAAATCACCGATCTAAATAGAATTATCGAAACTTTCAATAGTATTATTGATGTTGGGTTTTTTAAAAAATTCCACATGAATGAAATCAGATCAAACGAGAATTTGATTTGAAAAAAAAAAAAAAGTTTCTATAGATACAAGAAAACAAAGTTAAAACACAGTTCTAAATTCCGAACATTGTTAAAAATGATAAATTAATAAATAACAATGGAAAAGATTATTTCACAGATATTCAAAATATTGTGAAAAAAAGACCATCATATTTCTTGAGATATCGATAGTCTGAAAAAAGATATCGGTTATTAAGTTCAGAATTGAACAAAAGTAAAGATAACGCTGTTCAAATATCGTCCTGACCGTCGCTTTTTGCGTATCATAATTCAAAAAAAATCTTTATGACAAACCTGTCATTATATTGTCGCGTATGATCTGGACGTGCCGATCACGATCCGGCCGAGTATGCTCATGCCAGAATCCGACAACATGGCCGAGTTCATGTACGACAATGCCAAATTTATCGCAGTTCTTGCCAATGCTGATTGCCTGCGGTCCATTCCCACGTTTGCCGACAAATGAGCAGCAACTAGTCATCAACGATGAAAAAGAAAATTCCTGATTATTAATCTTTTCATAAATACGGTTGATAAAATACAGAGTGATCAAAAACTAATTGAATAAATATTGTGTAGGCCAGTTCATCTGGCTACTCAGCAAATTTACCGTGTTTACATTATTTATTGTAATTCTTGATGAATTATCTCATGTAATACCGTGAAATTTATTAGAAACACAACAAAAACTATCAAAATACAAAGTTTCACATAAAAATCAAATTATGAGTCAAAATTTGTGAAATCGGACACTAAAAACTCGGTCATCGAATTTCAATTAGGTTTTGGGCTAATATTGTTAATTTATATAATACAAGAATACGTATTTTTTATTTTTGCAAAATTCGAATTTTTACAAATGTTATAAACAAATGAATTTTCACACTACTTTTTGAAGTGAAACTTCTTATCGCAGGGTAATGAAAAAAAAAAGCGTGTTCGGCTATGCAACGGTCGGGCGAGTCTAACGGTCGGGCGAGCAATCGGGTCCACCGAACGTCTTGCCCATATAACTTATGAGAGTGAGGGAGTGAGTGGCTATGAGGAAGGAAAGAGATATGCT
>JAPYYR010002613.1:0-15227 GCA_030523065.1 Aphidius colemani
TAAAACCGTCCAAATTTTCGCTTGAAAATGTAGTCGGATTTTATCGTATTTATTCACTTTTTATATGGATAAAATTGAAAATGATGTCTAATTGTTTGTCTAATGTTTTAAAATAAATAATTAATAAAAATAAACAAATATATAATATTAATTTGACTTTATTTATTTATTTAATTGTGTTTTTATGTTTTTTTTTTAAACAAAACGAAAAATTATTATTATCAATTTTATTTTCAAATAAATCTATTATTATATTTACTGATGGCCCAATTTTTTTCTATCAAATATATTTCATTTTTTTCTTCTCAATTTTATAGATAAAAATTTTATCAAATAAACATTTCAAGTGTTTAAACAGACAAAGAGTTTATCAACATTTCAACATACCAGTTAAACTATATATGTTTATTATTATTAAAATTATTATTTTATTCAATGAATGTTACTTACTCAATGACATCATGTATATTTTTTGAAAATTCATCAGCACGAACAAGTAAATCAGTAGCAGCTGCAGTTGCTGATGAAGTAAGCATTCTAATATCTCTAGTTTGTTCTTCTTCAGTTGTTTGATAAATAAAATTTCTTTTTGGCATTGCTTTACTTTGAAGTGTAACTAAACATTCAGTTTCACAATCTTCAACAATATCATATAACCAAGCTGTTACAGATCCACGACAACGTTCTTCATGATAATCATTATTTTTTTTTTCACTGGATACTGATGATGAGTTTGATGGTTCATTTGACAATCTACTGTACCAATGACCATCAGTTAATGATGGTGTTGAATCATTTGAAGTTGGTACATCATCCTCAGGTGGTTCTTTTGTATAAAGAAAATCATCAAGACAATCAGCTTCTTGTGATAGTTCTTGTTGTACTTTTAATGATGTCTCTTCTTCATTTTCCACAATTCTATAATAAAAAACAAAACAAATATATAGAAAATTAATATAGAGTACTTGAAATAGTTGAAATATTTATTTGAATTGTTTATGCAATTATGTACCTCGACCAAGTCATTGTGTGTTTGTTAGTAAAAAAAAAATCACGACACGTGTTACTTGAATAAGTTGAAAGCCACATTAAACTGCATTTTTATTCTTATTTTATTTTTCAACTAATGTGCATTACTAACCAGGCACATCACACACTGTCTCCCACCTTTTTTTACCATCACGATCTATACAACAAGCTGACTAATCATACCTTGATCTCAACTTGTATCATGACTAATATATACACAACATATAATCTATGTTTTTTATTTTCTTTTTTTTCTTTAAATTCAAATGTAATAATTCATCGCAATATTATTTCTCGCAAATTCTTTCAATGACTAATTTTAATGATTCATTTTTTTTTATAATCTATCACATCTTGAACAAATATACACGTTAAATTGATCAATAAAAAAATGTATTTTTAAAATAAAACAATTGTTAAAAGAACAACAATAATCTCTTGTCTTTTTCTTTTATCTTTATCAATTTCTTTTTGATTCATCAGGTAGATCAACTTGGGGTCAACCACGTTCACTAATCTTTCGTGTCTTGAATAATAATTACTATTTATTTTTCTTTTCATTTATTTACTTTAATAGTATTATCTTTTTGGTGACAATAAATTTTTACTTCACGTATTATTAAATCATACTGGATTAACGGTACCATACAATTTTGATTATAGATCACAATAGAATTATCCATACAATTTTAAATAAAAAAATAATCTATTCAACATGAACCATATCAGAGAAAACACACCCATAGAAAATTCATTGTATTGTTATTAATTATTTTTATGACTAATGAAATATTTCTGTATGACAAAGAAGTGTTAATCAACACAGGAAATTCATTAACGTCAACTTAAAAATTAAAAATACAAATAAAATAAATCATATTATTTATTTATTCATGCGTAAGATTTTTTTTTACAATTTATTTATTTTTTCTTTGATAAGTATATACTATTTATTTATTATGTGATAAGGAAAAGTGAAACACAACTAATTTTTTTTTCTACATTTATCAAGATGTACTACCTTTTTTTTATCTCAACTTTTTCTTTTTCTTTATAAACAAGCTGTTAACCCGTTGAAGTTATTTAAATTTTTTAACGATAAAAAAAGCTATTTTAAATTTTATTTTTGACAATAAATGACTAAAGATAAATATAAGATTATTGTTAGTTTAAATAATAATTTATATTTTACCTTTGTGATTGTTTAATATCATTTTCTAATGCTGAAAGTATTTCACTGCTAAATATTATGCTTTGTCTTGATCTTGCTGTTGAAATTTGTCTATCTGGAGTTGATGTAAATGATGGATCTGGTGGTAATTCATTGTCCTTCCATAATTCATTCAAACGTGGATTAACTTTTGGTCTACCTCGTGAACGTTTTGTACGTCTTTTAATTTTTTTTGGTGTACCATCAGTACTTTTTGATCTCTCTGAATCAGAAAAACCAGAATCAAGACTACCATGACTCTCACTATGTGGACTTGTTGATCTTTTATTTTCAATTAATTTTTCAACAATTATTTCTTTATCACAAATTCCATTTGCCTCTTCTTGAATTGTATTTAATAATGATTTATCATTTTTAGATGTATCAACTGGTATATTTATAACTGTTATATTATCTATTTTATTTTCACTGTCACTTAAATTATCAGTGTCACTGTCACGTCCAAAATTACAATAAGAATTATCAATATTGATTGTTGGAATTTCTGGACTTGTTTTTACAATCAATGGAATATTATCCAAATCTTGAGCTGCCATTTGACTCCAAAAAACTTTACTCTGCATTCTCTTAAATCCACTCATTTTAAAAATATAATTTTAATAATTTTATTTAAAAGAAAAAAACACTTTTAACACTTTTTTTTTTTTAAATTTAGTAAAACATTTTACGACCCCAGTGGTCAAGGGGTAATTTTATCAAAGTGAAGAAGACACTCAGGAAATAAACGTTCAGTCTTGGGGGTTTATGTTTTAAATTTTACGATTCACTGGAGCAAGACAGTATCACCGTTTTATTTTTTTGTTCACCTTCTGGACGACGACGACGACGTGCTCGACTGGGGGCACGCGACCTTATGGCATCAGTTGTTTTTGATGATACAATATGACACCCGGCACACGATCCCACCACCACCACCACCAACACTGGTACCACCTTGGTTTTTTTATTTTATTTTTTACCTTGATGAATCAACAATTATCTTTAAGCTCATTAATATTTATTAATACTTTTTTTTTTCTATAAGCTACACATTTTTAAAAAATTTCCAATATTCTTTTCTTCTTCAAGTAAATTTATTTATTTTATTTTTCAATTAAATGATAAATTATTAAATAAATAAATATGATCCCAATTGGCTGTTACTTTTATTTTCCTTTTTTATCAATTTAGTTCACTTGATTATTTAATCTTTTTCATTCAATAATAATTTCATTATCAAGTTTTATATTTATCATTGAAAAAATAAATATTTTTCTTTATATTTGTTAGATAATATCATTGTAATGATGAGAATCAGCACGTGAGAAATAATTTCAACACACACTACATGCACAGTAATACTTGAATAATTTTTATGAAGTTGTACTGACTCTAAGAAGAAACACAATCTTTCGACTTTGTGACGAATGACGATAGTTGTGTCTCCACCCTTAAATGAAAAGTCGCGGCATACCCCTGATGAATCTACCCTGCCTATATTTTTTTTTTTCCTTATTGTTTTCTCCCCTGCATGATGCCCAGCAATGCCTAGCAATACCAAGGGGGGCCAGACAGATTATCGAGGGGAACGACCCCCTTTCATTGCTTCTCTTTGTATTTCTTTTTTCACTTTCAATAGAAATAGTACATCCATAAAAATTTAAGGACAAACGAAAATTCGAAACACAAATTTTAGCACGAATATTTTAAACAAAAAGAAAAATCAATCATTTTCATGCTGATGTTACCTGAAAAAAAAAAAGATAAGAAAATCATCTAACGGTACAAAATATTTTAACTAAAAAATAAATTAATGATGAAAAAAAAAGCTAAAATTTCTACGACTAGAACAATAAAACAGGAAAAATAAAAAATAAAGGGGAGCAAACATCGAAATTCATTGGGGTGCTTACTTGAAATTCCATGTGTGGATCATAAAATCACGACGTCGGTTTTTTCGGAGCAAAAGACCAGGTGTTCTGACTCCAACTTTCCTGCCCCTTAAAAATAGTACGTTTGTATTAATGCAAGTATTAAAAGTCCATATGTATTTTGTTCATATATTTCGAAATAAAATATATACTTAGCCAACGTTGGTGGTGGTGGTGGTGAACTTGCACATGAATTTTATTTCCCCTTTGCTCGACAGTTCCGGCACGCGCCGATAAAACGCATCTGCCTTATTTATTATTTCGACAACCACTTGGAAAAGCCAGTAGCATATTTTCATGTATAATTATTCCACAGTAATAATATTATTTTTTTTAAATTAAAAAAATACATCATGCTCACTACAATAAATAATAAAAAAAAATTTAAATTGAAATATTTTAGATGAAACTGCACATTGGTATGTGCACATTTCGAAATATTAAATCTTAAAAAATATATGAGTTTGAATTTTGCAATATATTAGATTATATACATGCCAACAAATTGGAAAGTTATATTTTTGTTTGAATTCCATTTGTTATTACGAATAAATAATAAGACAAAAAAATAAATAATTAACTTGATAGAAATTTCTATAGATTTTATAATTTCGAAAAAGGATAATTTCGAAACATTATTTCGAATTATTTATTTGCTTTTTTATATCAAGAAAATTTTTCTGGTTTATTAAAATCTTGCACGTGCAGTCTAAATGAATCAGACTTGTATTTTATTTGTAAATTCAGTTTCCATATAAATGACAATACCGTAATTTAGCCAGTCTTATTTTACTTTCTCTTGAATAAATAAAGTAAATACCTAAATATCTATTCACCTTATTTTCAAATGAGTGTATATTCGTAAAGGTGCAAAAGGACATTTAAAAATCGAAGATGAAGCGGGTTTTAAAAAATAAAAATCCATCAAGTACTGGTTTTTTAATTGTATGGGGGTACAGCATAGCCCAATGACTACTATGTGTGTATAGAAGAGTATTTTTATTATGTGAACAACATTGCAAGGCAATATGCGTAACGGTTTACTACATCTGCCTCTTCATTTGCTTTTTTTTTGTTTATTTTTTGTTGCGGTAGTAGTAGATAGGGGCCCTTTTCTATATAATCAATAAAAATAAGCAAAAAAAATTACCATAGTAATTGGTAAAAATGATATTTTTAATAAATGCTTTTTTTGCTCGTCTCTCCTTTTTTTTTGTTTATATTTTCTTGATAAGTATAATAAATCTATTTCATGATGAACCAATCAATCAACAAATGCGTCATGAAATAATAAAGATGACACTTAAATAAACTTGCTCTCATTTAAAAGTTGCAATAAAAATCAATTGATTTAATAAAAACAAAAAAAAATAAATTGTACGTGTTTTTTTATTTTTCTTCAAGGTTCATTTAATGTTCAATTCATTCTGAAAGTTTTAATTTTATAAAAATCATTCAAGTTTAAAATGTTTCAACTGGACTTTGTAAATAAAAAATAATGGTTAATTTACTGTTTGGAATTGGCCAGACACCAGGTCATGGCATTTTGGAATATCTTGAGCCATGGTGATACCTTGAAATTATCAAATTCAGATGGTACATATGGCCATTGCCACATTTGTGTACATCTTTCTGGATGTGGCATCATTGCCAAATGTCTACCATCATCTGAACAAATACCAGCAATACCATCAACACTGCCATTTGGATTCATAGGATAAATTTCAGTTGGTATACCCTGATCATCAGCATACTTAATTGTCACACAGCCTTTACTAACTAAATCATTGAGTATATTATTATTTTTAAATGTAAATCTTCCTTCACCATGAGCAATCCAAACACCCATAACAGTGCCTTCCATTCCTTGAAGCATTATTGATTTTGATTTTTCAATTTTAACATTACTCCAACGACACTCAAATCTCTCTGACTTGTTATGATCAAGAATAACATTTGGCTGATGTTCATTAATGTCATTTGATTTACCACCAATCCATCCAAGATGACTCATTAATTGGCAACCATTACAAACACCAAGACTAAATGTATCATCACGTTTTATAAAATTATCAAATTGTTGACAAATTGTAGGATGAAATAACAAACTTGCTGCCCAACCTTTTGCTGATCCTAATACATCAGCATAACTAAAACCACCTGGAAACACAACACCTCTAAAATTATCCAAGGTTATTTTATTGCTCAATAAATCTTGCATTGTTATATCCCACACATCAAAACCAGCTTGTATCAATGATATTGCCATTTCACGATCACCATTTATTCCCTCTTCACGTATAACAGCAACTTGAATTTTTGGTGACATTGTTGTAAATTGATTTATTGGCATTTCATCAGGATTAAATGATAATTTTTGTAATGGTATTTTTCTATTATCAAGACCGAAAAATTCTTCATTAGCACATTCAATATTTGTTTGTATCTTTTCTAATTGATAACTTGTTTCTTCCCATATTTTCATGAGACTTATAACACTTTTTTCTACAACAATTGTTTTATCAATTGATATTATTATTTTTTTATTTAATCCAAGATTTGTTGAGCTACCAATCACATGAATACAATCAATAATATTATACTCTTCAAATGTTTTACGTACAACATCAATATTTTCTGGTAAAATTTCTAAAACCCATCCAATTTCTTCATTAAATAGTATCTCAAATTGACTACCAGTTTTATGTGAAATATCAACATTTATACCACAAACACCACTAAATGACATTTCAAGAAGACATGTAATAAGTCCACCATCACTAATATCATGTCCAGCTAATATTAATTTTTGTTCAATTAATTTTTGTGTTGCGTTAAAAGCATTAACAATCATTTGTGAATCCTCAACATCAGGACAATTATTGCCAAGTTGTGAAAATGCTTGTGCCAATGCTGTACCACCAAGACGACATTTACCTTTTGATAAATCAACATAAATAAGACAACCCTCAGTACCCATTGCTGGTGCTTTTAAATCAGGTGTTACAATATTATTAATATCAGGAACTGGAGCATAACATGAAACAACAAGTGTACCAGGCGCTTTGACAATATCATTATCAATTCTTGCTGCCATACTCAATGAATCTTTACCTCCATCAATAGCAATACCAAATTCTTTCATAATTAAACACATTGATTGACAGGCCTCATACAATGCAGCTCCTTCTCCATTTAATTTAGCTGCCCACATCCAATTACCACTACATTTAATATCTCGTATATCTGATATTTTAGCAAATACAATGTTTGATAATGCCTCAGCAACAGTCATTCTAGCACCAGCTTTAACATTGACAAGTCCTTTAATTGGTTGTTCACCAATTGATGTTGCAATACCTGTATTACCAAAATGTGATGTTGCAACAACAGCAACATTAGACAATGGTATTTGAAGTGGACCAACACATTGTTGTTGTACAATTAAACCAGTAACACAACGATCAACTTTATTTGTTAAATAACGTTTACTTGATACTGATGGTAATCTCAATACTCTGTTTAATGCCTCGTCAACCGTTAAATTATCTGGTAATGATAATTCTTTTAAATTTAATATTTTACGTTTCATATTAAATTCTTTTTGTGGCATTTTACCAAGAATAAATTCAAGATCTAAATCAACTGGATGACGTTTATCATTATCATCAAAATTATTTTTCATATATTTTTCAATATTACAATCATCATCTTCAGATAATATAATTTTTCCATTACCAGTTACAGTACCAACAAAATTAATTGGACATTTTTCACGTGTTGCAATTGTTTCAAGTAATTTAATATCTTCATTTTTACATAGTATTGCATTATTTTCTTGATATTCAGCACCCCAAAGTTCCATTGTACTTATACTTTGATCACCAAGTTCAAATTTCTTAGTAAATATAACAGCACCAGCTGGTTCAACAATTTCTTTTAGAACATTACCATTACCACCAGCACCTTGATCATGAATACTTAGAATTGGATTATTTTCACCCATTTCAGTACATGCACGTACAAGTCTATTTAATTTTTGTTCCATTTCAGCATCACCTCTTTGTACAGCACCAAAATCTAATTCAATATTATTATCACCTTGTACAGCAACTGAACTTGCTGCACCACCACCAACACCAATTCTATAAACTGGACCACCAATTTTAACAACTTCCATTCCTTTTTCTGGTGTTAATTTTTTAGTCATATTTGAATCAACTGTACCAAGACCGCCAGAAAACATAATTGGTTTAATCCATTCACGTCTATCACTTTCATTATCATCAATAATCATACCAAATGAACGTGTAAAACCACAAATAAGTGGTTCACCAAATTTATTACCATAATCAGATGCACCATTACTTGCTTCAATAATAATATCAAGTGGACTTGCCATATTTGTTGGATATTTAAATGTATTATTTTCCCATGGCTGATTGTAATTTGGAATTTGTAAATTACCAACAGAATAACCAGCTGTACCAGCAATATAGTAACCACCTCTACCACAACCTTGTATATCACGTAAACGACCACCAGTACCAGTTGTTGCTCCACTAAATGGTGCAACACCTGTTGGAAAATTATGTGTTTCAGCAGTAAATATTAAATCTTTATCAATTAGCTTTACAGCGAATGGACTTGGTTTGTATGTAGCTTCTGGAATGATTTCAGTATTTTTAAAACCTTTTATTGCACTACTATTATCAGCAAATTTAATAACATTATTTTGATTTGATGATAATTGAGTATCAGTTATCATATCGAAAAGTGTTTGTTCTTGTTCAACATTATCAATGATCATTTTACCACGGAAAAACCAGTGTCTACTGTGTTCACTATTTGATTGAGCAAGATCAAAACATTCTACACTTGTTGGATTTCTTTTTAATTTTGTTTTAAATAAATTTGTATAAAAATCAAGATCCCAATCGTCAAATGCAAGACCAAGCTTTGAATTAACATCTTCTAATGCTTTTCTTCCATGTGAAATAACATCAACTTCAAACCAATTTTCTGGTACAAAACCATGATCAAAAGTTTCTATGGGATTTTTATATCTACACTCAGTCATACGATCATGCAATACATTGACAATTGATTCTTCATCTTGTAAATTCAGTGTAGTTTAATCTAAAAGCAAAACATAAATATAATTATTAAATGAAAAACAATTACTACTAATTAATTAATTAATTAATTACCTTGGTCCAATTTCAATGACAATATTTTCAGCAGTTGTTTGATAAATAGATTTATCAACTAAACTTTTTAAATCAAACGAAGAAATTAATGTCCACTTAACAATTTTCAATTCATCCTCATTAAGTTCTGTTGTACTTTCAATGTAGTAACACAATTCAGTATCAATATCATCAACAATATTTGTTATTTTTTTAACAGCTTGAATTTTATTTGCCAATTTACCAGCTAATAAACCTGGAGCTTTGTAAAATTTAATAATTGCCATTTTGTTGTTCGAGTATTACTGATTCTAATGAACCAACACGACCACCAGCAATTCTTGTGATATAAATATCCAATTGATGAACCCAGATAATTCAAGGGTCAAGTGTTTATCAATTATATTAATTTACAAACAAGACGCGTTATTTGTGTGTTGCAATAATTCAAAATAATATGTAAATTATAATAAAAAAAAACTATTTAACCACGTGCTCTTATGTTTGTATGAGCAACACACAAATACAAACGCAATCCCACAGATTGACACAGATGATGGGGAGATGGGGAAAATAAATAATAATATTACAAATAAAATAATAAAAAAAATAACAAGGCAGTTTTTAACAAGTGGCCCACACAAATAGCGACATAAAAAATGCGGCAAAACGTCGATACACAAAAAAAAACACACCAAAAAAAATTGAGAAAAAAAATTATAATTAATACAAGTTTATTTCTATTTATTTAATTTATATAAGTAACATGCTTATGAAAAAAAAGTGAAGGAAACTCAGACAATATATCAATAATAATAACAAAAAATTACTTTTTTAAATGAAAAATAAATTAATATATCATTTAAATTAATTTGAAAAATTGATTAAAGCTTGATGACAAATATCTTTGATGTTGTCATTGCAAATACAAACCTTTTGTTGTATCTCATTGAAAAATTAACGTTCATAATTGGCAAATAATCAAGCATATAAATTTTTTTGTTGCATGAATTAAAATTCAAATCTGTTAGCTCATTTTGGTGATTCAATTTGATAATATGAAGTTCACCTGTAATTGATTAATAAGTTAAATTAAATTAAATTATTAACTAATAAAATAATAATCATTTTAATGTTGATTAATTTACCTGAATCCAAACCAAGTATCAAAAGATTAGCATGATAAGCAAGACACTTAATAACACCACGAAGTTTCATAAAAATATTATTATAAATAGTCCATAAACCTCCAGGTATATTTATGCAAATACTATCGTTAGCCAAAATAAATTTAACATGATCATGAACATAAATTTTTTTAATTGTTGATTCATTTATAATTTCAGGTAATTGTTCAACTTCTCTTAATCCATAAACAAATGAACCAGATGCATAATGAACCTCATAAACACCAACATAATTTTTATCAACTGATGTTATTGATAGTATTTTAGTATCACCATAATCTTCAGCTTGAAAATTTTTAATTGTTGCATTTATTGGATAATAATCATCATCAATATAAAGCTTATGTTCACCCATTGTTATTTCTTGAAATTGTGATTTTTTAAATTTACAAATTGATGAACCAGAACGTACACCAATTCTATCATCACCACAGGTTGTTGTGTACAAAGTGTTACCACTTGCTCTGTTGTTAAAAAATACATGTAAAAAAAAAGAACTTGATTGCTTAATTTATTATTAATTACTTACACCATAAATGATCCATAGCTAAAATAATTTTTATCTTCTCTTTTATTGTCTAAATCCCAAAATTTAATTTTTTCATTTTGACATTGTGATACACCACGAATACCATCATCTAGATAAACATTATAATATAAATAATTTTTTAATATTATTACATGATTGTATTGCTATTAAATAATTGTTAAATTACCTGTTTCCCAAAATTCAATCTTGATGACACATTCCAGATGATCAGCAATAAAAAATGATTTTTGTAAATTTGATAAATAATAAAAATAAATAAATCCATTCATTGAACCAAGTGCTAAAATATCACCTATAAAAATAAAATTAATTCAATAAATATTTTAAAGTTTAATAATTAAATCATATTATTAATAAATAATTTAGATGATTAATAGGATATTATTTACCATGAACAGCCATGCAAGAAAATTCATCAGCTTTATTTCCATTTCTATTGTTAATTGATATAATAGCATTAACACAACCATTTGAGTAATTTTTTTGCCATAATTTAAAATTTTTATATGTTTTAAACCATACATCTGGTTTTATTGAATTTTTGTCAATAATATTACCACATATTTCTTTGAACAATGAATAAAGTACACCTTTTGGTATTTCAGCAATACACTTGCTCTGCCAGTCTTCATTTTTCTATCAACAAAAATAAATAAATAAATAAATAAAATTGACAATTTATTTTATTTATTAATTATTATTGTACTTACAGGTATTTTTTCGATACTTGTATACCAAAATGAACTGACACGTTTTAATCTTGTTAAGTCTTCAATACATAAATTAGTCCAAATCATTTCCCATATTTCAAGTGGTAATGAAAACTCTTCTAGATTCATTATTGAATATTAATTTTTTATTATTTATTAACAACAAATAATTGGTTTTAAAAATATATTAGTGAATATATAAATATTTTTAGGATAATTCTTTGTCATGCATAGATCTTTGTAAATGTCTTAAAAAAACAGAACTATCATCATCAAGTAAAAATTAAAACGTTTATTTCAACGGACTTTTTGTTTTTGTTTATGTTTTGTTATGAAGGAAGTATCAGGGTATCAGTTTTCATCTAGCAAAAAAGGAAAAAAAAAAAAAAACGGTTATGCCCAGTTATGCCGGCATTAGTCATCAAGTTGGTAATAAAAATTTCAATATTACCAATTTTGTTGTAATGTAAATTAATTGTTTATATTTAAATAAATTAAGCAATAATTAATGCAAAAATAACTAATTGTTGTAATGAATAATACAATAGCCTGGCTTAATTTATAATCATCAATTTTCAAGAAATAATTTATCAGTATAATTAAATTATTTTGAACAAAAAAATAATCATCCTTTTACCAATGACACAAAAAGTATAATATAAACAAAATTAAATAATATTATTTGTTGAATAATAATAGTTATAAATTATCAACAATGACCTTGTGAATTTATTATTTATGAATACATAATTTTGTTTTTTATTTTTCTAGGAATGATGAGTCATTAAAGCTGCTGATAAAAAAATAGAGAAACTAAACTGTCAATAAAATATTAAATAATAATTTTGTCATTATATATTCTCCAACTTATCCAACTCATCAAACATTTTGGATTGGTCATTTAGATAGATGTATATTTTATATAACAAATAATAATAAAAAAAAAAAGGAGATAAGTCAGCACAAAGTGGTACAAAGTCGATTATTGAAGGATCAAAATCATCAAAATAATACTAATAGTGAATTAACCACAAGTGAAGTATCATCAAGACTCATCGACATTAAAACAAGCAACACCATGGATCAAGAAGCTAATAATTCTGGGGTATTTTTAATATTTAATTTATATATTTATTATATTTATTTCAGGATGTGCCTAGATGCTCCAAAAATAAAACACTCTGTACTTCATCATTTCTATAAATTACCATGATTATTTCAATAAGTTTTTTTAACTTTGACTAGCTTACACATCATCATCTCCATTATTTTTTTTTTTTATACCTAATAAAATTTATATTATTATATCTATACTTGCTTGATTGATTGATCATACTGATAAATTATTAAATGTGGTAAAAGTTTAAAGACCTTGAGCTCATTTGAACGTGTAAAAAATCGCGAATAAATTGGAGTATATTTTTTCACGTGCGCAGATTGACATCACCTGGTCAGCATAATCATGTTCACCTCTCGGGAAAGGGTAAAATATAAAAAAATTATTTACCAATTAACTATTAAAAAAATTAATTAAAAAATAATTTTTTTAATATATTTTCAAGTGTTGTTTTTTGATTTTTCATTTGAAGTTTTTTTTATTAATAATAATTGTTTGTTACAATAACTTTGAGGTTATTTTGTTGCTAAAACAAATGTTTTTTTAATTGAAAAAAATTGTGTTAAAATAATTGAACGAGTGTTAATTTTTTATTGTAAATATTTAACAAGTTTTTTATTTTTCATAGCTGGTGACTGTTCTTGCAACAGTAGGAACAATAATAACTGTTGGTGCTGCTGTTAAATATTATTTATCATGGAAAAAAAGCAAAAGGAAGACACCAGTTCTTTTGGAAGATCCAACAGTAAAGTATCAATTGCCTTTGATTGAAAAAGAGATTATTAGTTCAGATACAAGAAGATTTAGATTTGGTTTACCAACACCAGAACATGTACTTGGTTTACCTGTTGGTCAACATGTTCATTTGATAGCCACTATTAATGATGAACTTGTTATCCGAGCATACACACCAATATCAAGTGATGAAGATCATGGTTTCGTTGATTTACTTATTAAAGTAAGTTTAATCAAACAGAACAGTCAGTTTACTTGGCCTAAATGATTTAATTAAACAAAAATAATTAATGATTTCAGGTTTACTTTAAAGAAGTCCATCCAAAATTTCCAGAAGGTGGAAAAATAACTCAGTATCTTGAAAACATGAAAATTGGTGATACAATTGCATTTAAGGGACCTTCAGGACGTCTTGTCTACAAAGGAAAAGGTGCTTTCACTATTAAATTGCTGAGAAAACCACCACCAAGTGAATATGACGTTAAAAAAGTACGTAAATATTATTCTAATACCTTTAACTCATCAATAGAGCTATTGATATATCAAAAAATAATAATAAAATTAATAAATATATATTTAATTTAGGTTGTTATGATTGCTGGAGGTACTGGAATCACACCAATGCTTCAACTTGTTCGTCAAATAGCCAGAGATCCAGATGATCATACAAAAGTATCACTTTTATTTGCAAGCCAAACAGAAGAGGATCTTTATCTTCGTGATGAAATTGAAGAACTTGCTAAAAAATATCCAGATCAATTTAAATATTGGTATACTATTGATAGAAGCACTGAGACATGGAAATATTCAACTGGTTTTATCAATGCTGATATTATTAAGGAACACATGTATCCACCAGGTGATGATACAATTGTTCTCATGTGTGGACCACCACCAATGATCAACTTTGCTTGTACACCAAGTCTTGACAAACTTGAATATGATCCTAAACTCAGATTTGCTTATTAATTTTTTTTTCTCTCAAGTAACATTAAAATAAAAGATTTATTCCAATTATACAATCAAAATGACATTTTCATTTTTTAATCAGTTTTTTTCTTTTTAGATATTTATATTGTGTAAATAAATAAGAAAAAATTTAAAAAATGTACAGTTTAAGCATTTATTATTAATGTTAAAACTCTTTGAATTATTGTTGAATAAATTGAAGGTATACATTAATTATTATTGTTGATTGTCTTATTATTAAAAACCTTATTAATTAAAAATGTAATCACAAAACAATTTTGTTTGATAAAAAATGATTAATGAATCTGAATTTACAAATAAAATTTATTGAATTCAGCATTAAGTTCAATAATATTGGAGCATTGTTTAGTTTTTTATTTTCACGAATAATAAAAAAGAAATAGAATTTTTCATTTAATTTTTAATTTAAAAGAAACAAAGTATTTGTTAAAAATAATAAAATAATAATTTATGGATATTTATATTTGATGCAAAATATTCATTTTTAATATAATATATTATTAATTAATAGAAAATGTAATTTTTTTTTATTACCAAAGGATATATACTATTTTTTGACGCTTTTTTGCCTTTAACACA
>JAPYYR010002615.1:0-15251 GCA_030523065.1 Aphidius colemani
GATTTTTGGCATTTTTTTTGCCAACATTTTTGGTAAATACAATTGATTATGCAAAAAATTATCCAATTTTTCATGTTGGCGATTCAATAACATCATGGGCTTCTATTGTAATAAATCCTTTTATTTACGTGAGTACAAATAAAATCTACAGAACAGCTTATCAAAAAATTTTTTCACAAAGCTCTGAAGAGAGTGTCGTCACACTTAAACATCATAATAATAATTCAAACAAACAACCTCAAGCTTTCACAATACATACAATGTAAGAATAATTATTTAGGTAAAAATATTTAAAAATATAATAAAACTAATCATAATTTATGATATTTGTTTTAGAACTTCTTCTGCTCCAAGTTCACAAAGTTCTCAAGGTGGTGGCTGATTTAAATTATTATTTTTTCTTCTAAATATTATATTGAATTCAAATTGATTTTTTTTATTTTTTTTTTTGTGTTTTAAATTATGATCAGCTGATAAAAATTAAAAAACTTATATTTCGCTTTTTATTCTGGATTTGTTTACATATATTAACTTGAAAAACAAATAGACCCAAACGATAAAGTTTGAATACTTGCTTGTCAACAGAATGAATGTATATTAAATATAATAAAAACATGTTTATCGTTGTTTTATTAATTTTTGTTTACCCCAGTTGAATAAAAAAAAAAAATAAATTAAATCTGGGAAAACGTCTATTCAAAAATACAATCATCAGGTACACAGTCAACACATTTTATATAATATATTTATTGTTACGTGTTAGTTGTATTTTTATTTTCAATTATATAATTTAATTTATTCAAAATGAATACAAGTTGGTTTTGGGAAACATATAATGAAGATAATAGTCATCAAAAACATCCTCAATATGTTTCAATTACTGTGCTAATTCTCACAGTTTTTTTTGTGATTGTTGGAACTCTTGGTATGCACAAAAAAGGATAAAAAAATATTAACAAGTTATTTGATACCTGAAAATGTTTAATATTTTATTTCCGTAGGTAACACATTGACTGCTATTGTATTTTTTAATTTCAAAAAATTACGTCAATATCCAACTACAATATTCATTATGAACTTAACAATAACTGATTTGATTATATCAAGTATAAGTTTACCATTAATGACAATTGATATTTCATCTTCGTATTACGAAGATAATTTTTTGTGCAAAGCTTCTATAGTGTTGTATTATGGAAATTTGAATGTGTCATTATTTAGTCTCGTTGCAATCGCAATTAACAGGTAAAAAAAAATGAATTTGATAATTATATAACTGATAGAATTTAATTTTAATTTTTTTCTTTTTCAGATATATTTTAATTGTTAAACCGAAAATTCATAACAACATTTACACACTTCGAAATACGTTGGTCATGATAATTTCAAGTTGGACATTAAGTTATTCACTACTTTTGCCGATGATATTTGGAATATGGGGATCTATTGGTTTTGATAAAAAAATTCAAATTTGCGAAATACTAAAAAATGATGGGGAATTTGCAAATCCAAAAAAAATTATAATTCCAATTGAATTTTTTATATCTTGTTTTGTAATTACTTTTTGTTACTATTGTATCTACAAAAAAATCAAAGAAAGTCGTAAAAAAATGTCATCATATTCATCAAGTCAGATAACAAAAACAACAAGCCCTGCAGTATCGAATAAAAAAGACAATCAAGAAACAGAAATTACATATTTGATGTTTAAAATATTCATTGGATTCTTGGTATGTTTTTTGCCAACAGTTTTGGTTAATATATTTGATTCAGAAGGAAATTATCCAGTTTATCATGTTGTTGAATCAATGACATCATGTGCCTGTGTTGTAATAAATCCAATTATTTATGTTAGTACAAATAAAAACTTCAGAACAGCTTACAGAAAAATTTTTTTACATAGTGCTGATGATGGTATCCCATCAGCTCAACATCAAAACAATACCTTATACAAGCAGCCTCAACTTTCCTTAATTTATCCAACGTAAGATGATGTATATAAAAATATTCAAATATATTAATGAATAATTGATTTATAATTATGATTATTGTGATCTTTGTTTCAGAACTTCTTCCACGGAAAATGATTCATCATGCCTTCAAGGTGTTGTCTGATTAAAACCATTTTTTTTCTTTTCAAATACTAGATGTATAATACAAAATAAAAGTCATTAGTCTCTAATACGTCATCACAATTATTTTGAGACGTTTATCAGTTGTTGGACAGGAAAAAAAAAAACATAATCAATTTTATTTTTTAACTTGTAAATATATAATTTTACTTTAAACGACAAAAAAAATTCCAGAAAGATAAGATCCAACTATTGATTATTTTTTCTGAAACTATATCAACAACTCGTTTGTAAATTTAATGAATTAAATTATCATTTGTATACTAAATCTAACAGTGTGTAAAAATATTTTTTGTTAATTAAAAATCATTAAATTATAAATTTAAAATGACAAAAAAGCAGATTTAATTTGTATACTTGCACTGTCATTCTTTCATGTCACTAATATTCTTACTGTCTAGCTTATCTTTTTTTTTTTTTTTTTTTTCATTTTTATTTTTTACTTAGTGAAATTACAAAGATAAACTACAGCCAAAGAAAATTCTTTAAAAATACTTATTGATTAAGTGTGGGACAGTCAACATATTGCATATAAAATATTTATTAACACGTGTTAATTGTAGTTCTATATTTAATTTATTTAGAAACTAAATAAGACAAAGTGCACATTTAATTTATTTAAAATGAATACAAGTTGGTCTGGAGAATCATCTAATGCCGATAATAGTCATCAAGGAGATCCTCAATATATTTCTATTATTACGAATATTCTAGTAATTTCATTCATCATCGTTGGCACTTTTGGTATAAACAAAACAAGAAAAATATATCCACATGATTAATAATTATTTTGATAATTTATTTTTATAGGTAATGCATTGACTATTGTTGTATTTTTCCATAGCAAAAAATTACGTCGACAGCCAACAACAATATTTATTTTAAATTTAACAATAGCTGATTTGATGATTTCAAGCATGAGTTTGCCAATTTTGGCATTTGATTCTTTGACAAATAATATGACTAAAAATTTTTTTTGTCAAATAGCTATAGCAACGTTTTATGGAAGTATGAGTGTGTCATTATTTACTCTTGTGGCGATTGCAATCAATAGGTAAAAAGAAATTTTATTTTTTTAAAAGTCTGAAGTGATCAAGTTGATTTAATTTTTTTAATTTTTTCTTTTTTATAGATATATTTTAATTGTCAAACCACAAATTCATAATGGAATTTATACATCTCAAAATACGTTAATAATAATGATGTCAATTTGGATATCAAGTTACTCACTACTTTTGCCGATAATATTTGGAGTATGGGGATCTATTGGTTTTGATGAAAAATTAATGCTCTGGGAAATATTGAAAAATAATGGAGATATTGTAAATCCAAAAACAATTATAATTCCAATTGAATTTCTTATATCTTGTCTTGTTATTAGCTTTTGTTACTGTTTTATTTATAAAAAAATTAAAGAAAGTCGTAAAAAAATGTCAACATATTTACCAAGCCAAAGAGCAGCAGCAAATCAAGAAACAGAAATTACATATTTGATGTTTAAAATATTCATTGGATTCTTGGCATGTTTTTTGCCAACAGTTTTGGTTAATATATTTGATTCAGAAGGAAATTATCCAATTTATCATGTTGTTGAATCAATGGCATCATCTGCTTCTGTTGTGATAAATCCAATTATTTATGTTAGTACAAATAAACACTACAGACTGGCTTTTAAAGAAATTTTTTTACCCAGTTCTAATGATGGTATCGCCACAGCTCAACATCAAAACAATACTTTATACAGAGAAGCTCAGCTTTCTTCGTTACCTCCAACGTAAGATTTAATTTTAACACATAATAAAAAAAATTAATATATTAATGTTTAATTGAATTATAATTCTTTATTTTTTGTGTAGAAATTTTTCAACGGAAAATGATACACCAAATGATAGGCCAAATCCAAGCTCTCTCAGTGATAGTTGATTTTAGCTATTTTTATTTTATTTAAAGAATTATATTTAGTACAAAATAAATTCCATTAGTCATCACTAATTGTAAACATTTTCTTTTAAAAATAATAAAGTTATTGATCGATAAAAACAAAATTTATATTGCTGCTTTTTTTGTACGAAAATAATACATAAATTTTTTATTTTTAAAATAAAAAAAATCCAAATAATAATGAGTTTATTTATTTATTAATTAACTTATCAGGTAGATATTTAATATTTATTCAAAAAATCTTGACAAATCAGAACCGAATAATCATTCTAAAAATGCATGAAGAAGCATATGATATGTTCCTTTACATAATTTGTTATAAAAAGGCCAACCCCTGAAAATAGGTATTAAACGCTCAATAAAGTCTGAAGCACGTCCATCTATCAAATCTTCTAATAGTTTTGAGTTTTATCCTTTTAAATTACTCAAAAATTTATTATTGTCAATGATGGTTTTTAGTGATATTTTAACATTAACATTCGGTATCATTAGTGTATATTTTTAATGGTCAAGTAGCCAGCTTGATACAAAAATTTAAAGTAAAAATTCCACGCTTAGAAAAAATTCTCTTCTCATTCCAATCTCTACATTTTGATTTTGAGGTAAGCAAAATGTCCTGATTTGAGATTCAGCCTACATGTTAACCTTATTCATGAAGACTAGAGAACTCTCTAGTCTTCATGACCTTATCCAAGCCTCTTTACATGTATGTTATGCAGGATGAGGCATACAGTAAGTTGGTCGTTTTATAGATAAAATTTATTGTCAAGCAACTGCAGCATATAATCAATTATCACTGCTTCAACCAAAAAGTCATACAAAAATTCGTAAAAAAAAAATAAATCAACCTGATAATTTAGACTCTGAAGCTAAAGAAGAAAAAATTAAAAACATATAAAGACAAAGAAAACTTGATGAAATTGTCAGCTGAAAAAATTAAAATTTTATGAAAATAACACAATCAAAGATTATTTTTGACATTTATCTTCACCAAAAAATTTTTTTGTTGCATACACTGAAGATATAAATACTAAAAAAAGTACACTGCTAGCATAATTGAAATAATTTTTAAATAATTTTTTAAGTAATTTATCGTTTAAATAAAAAAATTCATTTGAGTCATTATTATTAGGAAAATCAAACAAATATTGCAACAAACTAGTGACAATTATATTTGTCAGCTGAATTATTTTTAATTATTTATAAATATTGATTAACATTGTGAATTATATTACGCAATTAGTTTGTGTAATTTTATAATGTGTAAATTTAGAGAAAAAAAAATATGAAAGTTTGCAAGACGTCCAATGTTCCAAGTTAAAAACACTTTTCTATTTCCTTGCTCGTCCGGACGACCCGAATATGAAAGAGTTATTTTAGTGTGGATTTATGTACGCAATGCTGAATTATTTTCAAAAAAACTTGCAACCATAAATTAATTTTAACATTAGACAAGAGACTTATCTACCATCACAACCTTTTTGCCAACTAGTCCAGCTAGAGAAAGGTCTATCAATTGGTGGATCCTCGGATTTTATTGCATGACCTTGAATACTGACATGTCCGTTAATATTTCTTTTTCTAATATCAGTAAGATTTCCGCTCAAATCAAGGTAATTACATATCATTCCTTTGAATGTACCTGCTTCAATGTATTCCAATTTATTATAGCTTATATTCACAAATTCCATGGCATGGTCCGATACCACTGCCCCCATGTCGATTGTCTTTATAGAATTATGATGAAGTGACAGCTTATTCAATTTCTTAAGTTTATTAAAAACATTGTTGGGAATATGAGTGAGATTATTGTGTGACAAGTTAATTGCCAATAATTTATTAAGTTCAAAAAATGCATCGTCTTCAATTGTGCTTAAATTCGCTCTGGTTATTTTAAATATTAAAAGATTTGGTAGGCAAATTAATGATTTCTTTTGTAATACGAAAATCAAGCCACCCGTATATAATATATAAAAGATTTTTGATGAAAGGAAGCATATGGGCGTATGAATCTGCGATGAGTGACTAAGGAAAAAAAAGTTTTTCTTTTTTTTTTTTGATAAACAGAAAAAAAAACCATCATAGGAATTGATTTATCACACAGTAATGAAAAAAGCCAAAAGAATTTAGCCAGTTATTTACGTGACAATCATTTGTAATGAATTAGATTCTCAAAACTACTGATAATTGTAAAAATCAAAATTTAATTTTCTCAGTTTAGATCTAAGTCAGATAGAATTTTGATTCATCGACTGTCAACTTGTAAAAATGGTAACACGCGTTAAGACATCGTTTTAGTATTCAGAAGGGTAGCAGATTGATCCCGGGTAGGAAAATGATTTGAGTAAAAAATAGGGCAAAAGATATTCAACACATACAAAATGTGCTCTTGTAGATCAATATATGGATTTGAATAATTGATGTATTGAATTTATCTATGGCAGTGCTTTTTTAAGCTTCAATGAGTCATCGAAGATAAATCAATAATAATATTATTTTTTGAAAATACAAGAAACTTTATTTTTTTTTTTTTTCTTTTAGATAAAATTTATTGTGACTAATCTACCACGTCTGCTATGAGTGACGAAAGAAAAAAAAGTTTTTTTTTTTTTGTGATAAGAAACTAATATTTCTAGCATTAGATAGACACTTGCATGACGCGCATGCGTCGTTTCAAAAATAGTTTTGTCACAATCAAATAAAACTATTTTCAACTTGGCCGGTATTGACTAGTAGTAATTGATCACTGCGAGGATGAAGAAGTCCAGCCATATAGCCATCATTGGCATAATCAATGCAATCCTCATCGTTTGTCCTATTAGGGTGAGTGAAAATTATCAAACTCGATAGTAATTGATACATCAATTCGTCTATAAAATATATATATTTACGTGCACAATAATAATTTGATGAAAATTATTATTTAAATAAATTGAATATAATCCACTTCTCCAACAAATAATTATATTTTTTTTTTATTTTGTTCGAAATGAATTTCATTAATTTATGAAAAAAACAAAATTGATAACGATGTTGTTTGTCAGTATCGATTATTAATATTGTTTTTCTTTTTTTTAAATAAAAATAGAAATAATATTATTCATGTAGATTATTTTTTGTGAATAACAACTGTCGACGTATACAATGTTGACATATCAGCTGTATTTTTAGTGACAAAGAAGCACTGATAACGTGAGCAGTTTTTTTTTTGAAATCATGTTTCACCGTAGAGCTCTGAGTATTTCTTTTGATAAATTGAATATTAAAGTTTCTAAAATGAAGTACATATGTTTGTGGAAAATAATCACAGAAAATTATTTGCTTTATGATGAACAGCCAATTTCAAAATAAATTCATTGGAAATAAAATTTTTAAGTCTTTTTTTTAAAAACATAATCACAGGGAGCATCGAGATTAACGCGACTGAGCTCTGCAGACCAATCAAATGATGATCCTTCAAAATCTGATAACACTGAAGTCCTATTATATGACATTCCTAAAGACCGACTGATAATGAGATGTAAGTTACCTTTTTTATTGCAACATAATCAAAAAGCAAATATTTTTTTTTTTTTTTCAAATTGTTACCGTTAAATGTTTCAGCACCAACATACTTGAAATATTTTTGTAATTCAAGTTCTGTCTTTTACATAAACAGTGTGTGTGACGATGTTGATTCTGAGGAAATTGATATGGCTAACAAAAATTTAACAGATCTTCCACTAGACATATTCACTGATCGGGATTTGCTAACTTGTTTGAGTTTGAAGTCAAACAAACTGACATATTTGAAGCCTAATATTTTCAGTAATTTGTTGAATCTTAGATATCTAAATATCTCTGATAATAGTTTGGCATCTTTTTCACCAACAACATTCAATCAATTGAAATCTCTAACTGATTTGTATTTGGATTCAAACAAACTGACTAGTCTCGAGCCTACTACTTTCAATAGCTTGTCAAATCTTAAACATTTAGATATCAGTAATAATAATTTGGCTTTTGTTTCAATGAAATTATTCAACGGATTGAAATATTTAACTCACTTGAATTTACAGTCAAACAAACTAAAAGGTATTAAGCTTAATACTTTCAAAGACTTGTCGAAACTTGAAGAATTAGTTATCAGCAATAACAGCTTAACGTCTCTGTCATCAGGAGTATTCAATGGATTAGAATCTTTAACTAATTTGAATTTGTCATCAAACAAACTGACAAGTTTTAAACGCAACACTTTTAATAACTTATCCAATCTTGAAGTTTTAGACATCAGTTATAACAGCTTAAGATTTATTTCACAGGGATCATTCAACGGATTGGCAAAACTACGTTATTTAGATTTGTCATCAAATAACTTGACCACTTTTAAGCTTGATACTTTTAATAACTTGTCCGAACTTAAAAATTTACACATCAGTAGTAACAACTTGAAATCTCTACCGGAAAATATATTCAATGGATTGAAATCTTTAATTTATTTATTCTTGGATTCAAACAAATTGACACGTTTGAAGACTGATACTTTTAAAAACTTGATTAATGTTGAACTTTTAGATATTAGTTATAATAACTTGACTCACCTTTCAACAAATATTTTCAATGGAAATCGAAAACTCGTATCCTTATGTTTACAATTAAATATGCTTAATGAATTGAAGCCTACAGTTTTCAACAATTTAACGCAGCTTACTTTGCTCAATGTTGAATATAATAAATTTAGTCTAACGAAAAATGATAAAGAATTAATTTTGAAAAGTATTAAACAGAAAAACTACATGTCTGATGAATTTACTTCATATAATTTTATAAAAAATGAAACTTGCTCTCATGAATTTATTTATTAATAAACAAAAACAATTGTTAATCTAAAGTAACAACAAGTTCCAAGTATTGTAACGTTTCTCGCCATGATATTATTAAACATTCAATTATTGTTGCTGCAATTTACTATGAAAGAATCATAAGTTTAACTTTTGTATCTCAAAAAACATTTTAAAAAAAATAACAATTCAATACCAAATATAAAATTGATAAATTATTTGTGTTGGAAATTAATTAATTTGAAATAAATCGATAAAATTATTATTTATTTGAATAATAAATTATAAAAATGATAGAATAAACTAATAAAATCATATAAAATATATTTAGATATTATTATTCAATTAAAATTAAATAGTTATCGCGTTTTTATCCTAATCCTGGTGGGCTGGAATTGAAATCAATGCATCTGGACTCACACAGTCCTGATTGATCACAAACTCTTGTTCGTTTTCCTGAACAAAATGATATGAAATACGGTGGTGCTTTAATATGAACAAAAGTAAATGAAGGAATCATCCAAGCTTTAATTTTTACATCCACGATAGTATTATTGAATAAAAAAATATCGTGAATATTAGTATTTTTAAATGCGTTATCTTCAATGTGGCCAATTTTGTTGTGTGATAGATCCAACTGACTGCAAAAAAAACCCTCAAAATTTGTCTTTTTAACAATTGAAAATTCATTGTAACTCAAATTGAAAAGGTGTAAATTCTTGTTGCTGGATTTCATCAATGATTCATCATCAATTCCAATAATTTTATTGTGATTCAGCTCAAGTTTAATCAAATTTTTCAGGCTATTAAAAATACCAGTAGCAATACGAGTTAATTTGTTGAATGCCAAATGAATATATTTAAGATTTTTCATTGAACTAAATGCACCAGCTTCAATTGTCGTCAATTGTGTTTCTGATATTGAAATTTTTTCCAGATTTCGTAGGCATTGCAATGAATTTAGCGGCAAATTATTGATTGTTCCACCTGTATAATAAAGTCCAGTAATTGGCAGTAAATTTTTAATGGATCTCGGATTCTCACAAATATTAATTGAATCACTTTTTAAAATTTCTAGTATTCTTATACTTTGAAGATTTTTTAATACATCATTTAAATATACAGAAGGTGATTTTGGATTTTTTTTAATTTCAATTTTTAAAGAATTTAGTGATAATAAACAGTCAAATAACATTTCTCTCAGTTCAATTGCTCCAACGTTTAATATTAAATTTTCTAATTTCGTTAAACCATCAAATGATTCAGGATAAATAATGAATTGAGTTTTAATGTTTTCATGGATTATCAATGTTTTTAAATATGATTTTATATATGAATTTTTAAATGCATATTTTTTGATTGATGATATACCTTTGTTGCTCAATTCTAATTTGTTGCTAAGTGACATTGCAGAATTAAAATCTATATGTTTGCTTGTGTGAGTTAGGAATTCATCAACGTATGATAAAGATTTATTGTCGATACAAATTTTATGTAAATTATCAATATCACAATTTGCTTCGGTTAGAGAATTGTTAACATGCCAGAAACGGGTATTATCAATAAAACCAATATTATTCTTGTAATATATATGATCAAAATTCATATAATCAAATGCACGATCATCAATTTGAATAATTTGATTATTTGAAATATCTAAATGTTTTGTTTTGACACCGTTAAATGTATGATTTTTAATATGAGTTAATAAATTATGACTCAAATTGAGCATTATTAAATCTTGGTTTTTAAATACTTTATAGTCAATTGATTTTATTTGATTTGATGATAAACTCAAGTATTTGATATTATCAAGACCATCAAATGCAAACGGTTTAATTGTTTCGAGTTGGCTTTGTACAACAGTAAGATATTCAAGTTTTTTTAAACAAGAAAAAACAAATGGCTGTAAATCTGTGAATTTTCCATATTCATAATAGAGATTTGATAAATTAAAATTATTTATGCATAATTTTTTATCACAAATATTGACTCTATCTTGATGAGACAGCAATAAGTTGTCTAAATATTTGAGATTTTTTAACAATTGACAGAAAGATATATTGGATGATTTACCTGCCAAAATTTCTAGAGATCTCAATGACGTCAAGCAATCGAATAGATATAATTGAATTTGAATCGTTCTAATATTGAGTATAAGAACTTCAAGTTTATTTAGACCATTAAATGATAAAGGAAATAGTGTAAAATTTTCTGCATCAGAATTTATCATTAAATATTTTATACTCAAATTTTGAAATGCATTTTCTTCAATTGATTTAATGCTGTTGTCTGCTATTTCAAGTTTTGAAGGCCTCCAATTATCGTAAAGTTCATTAACTGATTTAATTTTTATGGCAGCTGTTGTACAAATTTGAAAAAAAAAATATTCACTCAAGTAACACATGTTGCCATTAGAATTAAGTAATTTATTTTTTAAATTTTTGTCTGGGCTGAATACAATTTCGGAATCTTTATAATGATAATAAACAATGATATTATCTGGTAAACCCCACTTTAACTGATTAAAAGTGAATAAATGATTGTCAAATAGATAAATTATATTGACACGTGATAAATTAAATGCTCCGTCAACAATAGCAATAATTTCATTTTGTGTAAGATCAATAACATTGCATTTAATACTTCGAAACATTTCATCTTCAATGATTTTCAATGAGTTGTAACTCAAGTTAAGCAATGCTAGTTTACCATTTTCAATTGTAAATGCTCGATTGTCAATTTTATTAATTAAATTATCACTCAAATCAATAATTTCCAAGTTTCGAACATTGAATACATTTGAGGTTATATGAGTCAATTCATAATTTGATGTTAAAGACACTTTTTTCAATTTTTTTAATCCACTAAATGAACCATTCAAAATTAAAGCTAAATTGCTTTTTTGTATTGTAAGCTGTTGAAGATTTTTTAAACAATAAATTGATTGACGTGTTAATGTTGACGTGAAACTTCCAGTATATTGAAGTTCAAATATATTGAGAGAAGTATTTTGTCGTGTAAAATCGCACACATCTACATCTTGATGATTCACAAATTCCAATTTATGTAAATTCAAATGTTTATCCAGCAAATCATTGAAGTATAATTTTGTTTTATTGGCCAATTGAATTTTAAGATATTTTAAATTATTTAAACGATAAAAAATATCAGTATCTAGCAAAACTGAGGCTGAATTAATTTCAATATTTTCCAATGTTGCAAAATTTGAAAATGCACGTGGTTCAATATGCAAGTCAATATCAGCCAAATTAAGATGTAAAGATTTGATAGATGCAGATGATGATATATTTTCCAATGCATTATTTTGAAAAATATTCATTTTTTTATTTGCTACTTCAATTTTATCGGGATATTTTTTAATAATTGATTCATTTTCTCTAAATAATGTCCAAATACCTGACTCACAATTTTTGTAAATCCCCGTGATAGTTGAATGACAATAAATTGTTTCAGAAAAAACAAACGACGGTGAATATATTAGTAATATTTGAATTATTACACTCAAAATTTGAATGTTATTCATTGTTGGTGTATATTTTTTTATCAAGCACCAATTTCGAAGGAGATACTAATGTCAAAGTAACTTGAAATATCTAATTTACTTCTTTTTATATCTTCAAATGTAATCCTTTTAATCATCATACTTTTTTATTCCACTACAAATATTCACGTGAGTTATAAAATTTTTTTACATTTGATTTATTTATTACTTGTTTATCATTTTTTTTTTTTTTTTATGTAAAACTTTTTCATACAAAAGTCGTACTTAAAAAATGATCCTTTTTTTTTTTTAACTATTTACTTTTCTGTTGAAATAATCAAATGTAAGTGGAAATAACCAGTTGAAAAACCAGTATAAATTAACAATGTAATTAAATTTTTAAAAAATTTGTTATCTTATCAAATGTATAAAAGTTTAGTTGAAACAAAAAAATAAAATAGCACAATAAATTATACGTCAGAGACATTAATTTTTTGATTCATATCTTGTTACTAACGACGTTGATAATTATAAAATATATATGTAAATATAAGAATTAATCTATTTGCATGAAAAAAAAAAAAAGAGAAGATTTTTATTTTAAGATATAAAACAATTACAAATGTGTTCGACTTTTTTATATACTTCGTATTACTAAACCCTTTTTTTTATTTAAAAATAATTTGTACACTATTTTCAACTTAATCACGAATATTTTGTCCCTTACTAGTGCCTTCTCCATGTAAGAAGGTCATCTTCAATCAAGTACACGCTACTTAGATGAAGAAGGCCCGTCTTTGTCAAAATCTGAGATTTCTCTCAGTGCATGGGTGAAGAACATTTAAAAAAAAAAGGGAGAATATTGTTACTATCGTTTTTATTGTTACTATTGTTATTATCGTCAATGGAAATTCAAATTATTTATTTACTCACTTATTCTGAGATATTGATATTTGGTATATTCATTTACCTGAAAAACGTTAGATTTTTTTTCGCCTCTTATTTTATTTTTTTTAAATTAGCAATTAGTTGTTTTGCTTCTCTGCAGATAACGTATCAGTTTTAGTTCACCCTAGTTTCCAGAAAATAACGTTATGTATACCTTTTATGACACCAGGTGTATAATGTATATAATTATATTGTCCAAGTATATAAATATTTAATTTCTCAATATTTTTATGTACAATAATTGTTTTACCCTTGTTACTAACTCAGTTGAAAGCGAGAAATTGTATAAAAAAGTTGTATAAAATTTAACAATATCAAAATGTCATTGAAAAAAGAAATAATAAATTTTTTAAATCAATTTATTCTAAAAATAATCATCATATTGTATCATACACCATTTAATTTCTTCGTATTGGGAATTTTATTTAAAAAAATTTCATTAATACATCACAATTCATATCCACGTTTAAAACTCATTTACAGTGTCAGTATAATTATAGTTTTGATGAAAATATACAGTATGGCGGTTCCTCAAATTGCTGAAATGTCTTATGAAGTTCAAGTTAGTTTTACAATTTTTACAAGTATCACAGTGGCAACATGTGGATGTCTAACATCACTCATCGGACTCTCAATCCATATGATAAAAAAAAAAAAATTCATCCAAATAATTGATAAATTGAGTGAATACGAGCAAATTGTTAGAAATAATTTATCAATTTTATACAAAAATCAACGGAAATTATACCTAGTTATTATCATTTTACTCGTGTGGTTTATTATAATATTATTTCATTTTTTCATAACATTATTTACTCTTCCCAAGAGTGTTATTTACACGTATCTTATACCGGAAATTATTAATGGATGTTTCCTTATTAACTATGGTCTGACAATGATGTTGCTTGAAGATAAACTCAAATCTTTAAATGATTCATTATCGCAATTTGTTTATCGAGAAAATATAAGTAATTCAGTGAATCCAGCTATTCATGAACGATTGATCAGTGAAGATTGTATCTTTAATCAGTTAATTACTGTTAGAAAAGCTCGGAATATTATCAATGATGTTGCTAATGAAGTAGCTAATTTTTATTCATTGATTATATTTTTCATTCTTATTTCTTATTTTTTATCGTTATTGGAATCTTTGCATGTATTTTTTTTACGATCATTGATGGGTAAACATGAATACAACTGGAAGTATTTTAATCTGATTTTGTGGATCGTCATAGTTTTGTATCCATTAATATTCATTAGCGTTAGTATTCAACATCTTGAATATCAGGTATATTTTATATTACACAAATAAAAAATGTGAAGTTTAATATTAATCAAATGTCAAATGAACAATTGAAAATTTATTTTTTAATTATTATAGATGCGCATGACTTCTGCCATTATTATTGACATCAAGTCTAAATATTTTACAAAGAGTCAAACAACACAGGTATCATTAAAATTTAACGATAAACTTAAAAACTCTTCTCTTGTTGAACATTAAATGCTGAACAATATAGGCTGAATTGGTTTTTTATTTTCAGCTAAAAATTTTTGCTTTGGAGTTACAATTCAAGACAAAAGAGTTTTTTATTCTCCGATTATTTTCATTGAATTGCAAACTATTAAAAATGGTATGTATAAATATCTGCAATTTCAAGTAACTTCAATGCTCCTAATTTTATCGATTGTTTTACTTTTCAGATGTTCAGTTCGATTCTCACCTATATATTCGTACTTTTACAGCTTGGAATTAATTCACGTGTAGAAAAGGCTGCTTAAAAAATAAAATGGATACCATATTATACATATTTTAAAATAATTAATAAATGTTTCCGTGTCGTCCTCACGTTTTCTATGTCATATTAAAAATCGAATTTTCATGTCAAATTAAAAAAAAAAAAA